>LWCA01001033.1:0-13119 GCA_001642005.1 Intoshia linei | reverse complement strand
CCCAATCAGGAATTTCATGGGTGGCTAGGTGTTTCATTTTCGATTCATTCTTAATTCAAAACGTAGCTATTTACCTTTTTAATATACTTTAATCCATAGCTCCAGAACTAACAAGTTGCTTTAAATTTAAAACACTTAAATAAAAATGACATAATATGCCAATATTCACATAAACATAATTATAAGACAAGTCTAAAAATAATTGTTGCGATTTGAGATAATTATCTGTAAGTACATTAAATTAAATGGTATTATTAGTATTCAAGTTATATTTATTTGAAATAATAATGGTGGCATTTTGAGACAAATTAATAATTATAGATAGTACTACATTACCAAGTTTATTAACGAGAAGAGTATTATACCCGTATCTGAAATTACTTAAATATTGAGCATAGGCAATAACTTATTTGATATGATTTAAATTTAAAAGATGACCGCCAAAAATTATCATAAGTGTCCATAGCGTGGAAGAGAGAACTGTAAATATAATATAATTATTTGTGGCTGCTCCAATATAAATTGCCATATTTGCGGCACACAAAGAAACCATTAATACTGTAGCATAAAAAATAAAAAAAGTTATACATTCATATTTTAATCCAGGTATAAAATATATTAGCAAAGAAAATAATAGAGTTTCAGCACACTTTAAAGGTAAAAATCCGACAAAATATTTTGTAATTAAATAAGTTGACACTCTGAAATATCCACTGATGCGGTAATATATAAATAGATTGTAATCCGAAATAAACAAATTCACACACGTTGAGTTTATAAAAATTTAATAAATGACAATGAAAAACAACAACCCAGATCTATTTTGAATTCCAAATTTATAAGAATAATCCAGTGAATACAATATGAACGCAATAATAAGGCTCAATAAAATTACACCCATAAATTTCCCATTTATACCAATATTTTCGGATATTCATTATTTAATATTTTGTTTTGTTGCATAAGAGATTTCAATTTTTTTTCAAGTTTATTGTTTTTATTGATAAAACTCTACACAAATTTAAATTATTAATTATTAATTTTTATTAATAATAGGGGCATGTATTACGGGACTATATTAAAAACATTTCTAGATACATACATTGTATTTATATTTAGAAATTTTTTTGGAAAAAGTATGATAGCATAGTAATTTTTTTTTATGTTTTTCAAATTTATTTCCCTGAATATGCTAATTGATATTTATCTTACTCTCTACGTCATAAAATAAAAATTAAAATAATTAAAGAATAATTTATGCTTTGTATTTTTTAAATTTATGGAACTGTCAGTATTCTAAATAAATGGCTAATTACAAATGCAATTTTTATACCGACTCAAATTTTTAATTTTTTTTAAGTTTATATAAGTAAGGAGTCTTTACTAAAAACTAATGAACATCAAATAGTGATTCCCAAAAATTATTAGAATTTGTGCCTGGTAATTGAGTGCTAACTCCTTAATTCTGTTTGTTTTATGCTTGTTAATTTGATAGCAATATCTCCTCTTTGACATATATTAATTTTGTTTCTATCTTTACTCAATATTCTGTTTATAGAATTGAATCCACTTTCAACCATGTAAGATTTTAGAAAACACAATAATATCCTTGACATTTTAATATACATCAGTGGATAAAAACATTTTTAAGGCTCACATCTCCATAATTCAAAATACATAAATTTTATGACTCTTTTTTCTATAAGTTTTAACTTATAACCGTGAAGGTGCAAATTTTTTAATTTAAAATGTATTTTATCTTCAGTACCAGAAAAAAGTGATTTTAAAATTTTTTTTCCGCGACTGTCAATTTTCTCAATGGACGGTGACATACAAACAAAAAAACACATATGTTTAGCAACTTTTACATTATTTCCCAATTTCTAATACAATTATTCGGGAGAGATGTTTTTCGCTTATTTTAATTTCAGAAATAATGCCTTTCAGGGTCAAAAACCTAATTTGCTCTTTTTTTATTTAAAAAAATTAATCTCTAAAACTAAACTCTTAAATTACGATTTTTACGAGTATATTTATTAATATCTTTATTATTCGTGCAAATGAGTAAATAACATGCTAAATGTTACGGAAATTAGCTGAAAAGTGTTTTATACATGGTTATGGAGACCCTTGCATATGAGTTGATCTGTTTGTTACTTGTTATCAATAAATTATATCACATTGGAAATGACAAAATAGGTTTTTAGGATTGGACTGTTTTTACTTTTAATATTATACACACATTCTGTCTAATAAATTAAATAAATGGGATAACAATTGTTTTTAAAATTTTTTACGAAAATGTAACAAACAAAAAATTAAAATGGAATAATTCACTTTAAAGTTAAAAGCAATGTAATATGATGCTTCCACCTGAAACAAATCTAGGAACTATATTTTTACAGGATTGATAATAGTGAATAGTAGCATTTTTAAGTTAGATTTTCAACGTGAATTTATTTTTTAAGTATAATAAAAATGTGCTCTTGGCAGAGCTTGGTCCTGTTTGTGCGTAGTACATAACAGCCAACCTAGTAATAATATAGTTTGTTAAATTGTTTAATTATTTATTAACTTTTTGGTGTTTTATATGTCATTATCTGTTATAACAGAACAAGTGTAAGGACTGTGTCGTATGCCAAATGAGTAAGTGGGTGCTTTTGGTCTATTCACATATACCTAAATATATGATTGTATACAAAAAAATGTAATATATCCTAACTTATATAATATGCTACGCGATTTTTGTTTGTGTGTGTCTCTGTCTGTATGTGTGTTACGCTTTATTTAAATAACTACTAGTCTTAGAATTTTTTAAATACCATATTTCAATTACAGTGTTTTTCGGGACGTATATTAAGATAAATTTCAATCTCTTAATTTCACATCTTCAGAGCCAAAATCTTAAATTACCCTTATTTTTTTAATGAAAACATCCATAAAATTTACAGGTTGTACAGTTGTATCCATTTAACACACACAGTAAATTTCAATTTGAATAAGTGACGACTTTAGGGTCAAAAAAGCAGTTTAGTATTGATACATAATAGGTATCTTTAAGTATTTATTAAATTGATATTGAATATATATCATCACATTGAAAATGACAAAATAGGTTTTGATAATTTTATTTTTTCTTGGAATTTATGTTATTTATGACAATTTTTAGGATTGGACTGTTTTTACTTTACATTTAATGTTATACACACTCTCTGTCTAATAAATTGAAAAAATGGGATAACAATTGTTTTTAAAATTATTTACGCAAATGTTTATTATATAAGTATTAATATATAATTTATTATTTTTAGTCTTCGGTTTTGTATATATTTTGTTTAATGTTATACAATGTAATTATATTTAATGTTAATAATGTTAATAAAAATAATTAAACGTTAAATACTAATCACAGTTTTCACTGTCGATATAATAACAACCTAAAAATATTAATAAAAATCAAATAATTAATTTTTTTTAAAAAATTCTAATATGCTATTAATTCAATATAAATATTTAATATGAAGTTTTCAAATAACTAGTAGAATAAATTTTTAATCGAGTTATTGTTAAATTTAATGGATTTAATAACGAGTGTACTTATAAACGAAAAACTACTGTAGTCGTTAAATTCTCAATCTTGTTTGTTTATAAAAAGATTTCACTGTATAATAGATATCAGTTATTTTTATTTCTTAAATCATTTCTATCAAAAATTAAAATTAAAACTATTAAAATTAAAAATATTAATTCAAAACCAACAAAACACAAAGTGAAAAATTAAAATATGTAAATAAAAATATAACTTTTGTAAGTTCAACTAAAATAATTATTAATTATCTAATTAATATGCATAATATTGATATCATAATTCTTGTAGTTTCATAGTGATTAACATATCAAAAATTAACCTCATTAAATTTTGGTTTCCTACTTATAACTTTTCAAAAATATGCCGGTGAAAATAATTTCACATTCGTGATTTATAGATATAACATTAATAACATTTAATAATTATTATAATATCATACTAATAATAAATATTAAATGGTAATACCTTTTCTGGATAATGGGCACCTGGCCCTGGTTTTCTTGTTGTATCTCCGGGTATTACGTTTCTACCTGTTATTGAGTATTGCGCAGCTTTTTTTTTGAATATTTCATTGTTGACTACACTATAGACACTAGGTCCAGGCGTCTAATGAAACATTTATATAATCAATATCAAAAGAGTAATAATTTAATTGAATTAAATAAAGTTTACTCAGTATTACTTACTTTAACCTCTTTATAAACAAACAATTTTGAAAATTTAACGACTAATTTGTTGTTTGGAATATCTAAAAAGCGTGATTTGGACTTTGGTTATTACTGTGTCATAAAAATTCCATACAACGTAAACTTTGACATGTGAAAATGTAATAAACAAATTATATAGGATTGATATATTTTTAAAAGCATGATAATTTGTTTATAGAGGGTTTGTTTATAAAGAGGTTTTACTGTATAATTTTTCGTGATGAAATAATACCTAAAATTAGATTAATAATAAAATATTTAGCTTTGCCAAGCATGGAAAATGCTCTCTACAAATATTACTATCATACAGAAGAGTTTTTAAAAATAATAATTTTCTTTGAAAAGCAATTATTTTAATCCACATATGATGAATAAATTTGGTTTTGCCTTGTAAAAAAATATTTAATTCATTTTGTTTGTTATTTATATTGCATAAAAATGCAGCACTCTTAAGAAATGCGAATTTAGTCTTCGGTTATGGCTCTATTATAAAATAATATTTGGGGTGAATCCGTATTGTCTGTTGATTCATCCAAGGCCAATGAATAAAAGGTGTTTTTATTTTGTATATTCTTGGATTTTGTATTTGATATTTAATGCTAATTCATGTTGCCTTTCTGTTATCGTTCTTCTAGAAAGAGCTTCGTATGTTTTAATATTTTCAGGGTTCAAACATCCTACTACTGATAAAATATATTATTTAATAATTTCAATATCGCTATATGGCTTACCTTTTATACCAAGAATATATGCTATTTTGTATATGGCTTCCGTTATATCACTTTTTAATATACACATTTTTTTAATGGAATTAATTTGATTGTTCAAACCATTTTCTAATTTATTTAAGGTCGCAAATCATATTTCCCCCTCTAATTTGTAATAGGTATGATTTTTTGTGAGTTTGATAATATTGATACGCATTATACTTTTTAAATGTAGATATTTTAAGATTACACAGCAAAAATTCCATTTTATCTTCTGAATCAATGAAATAATATTGTAACTCCCACTCTAAGTTAAATGACCTCTTTTCATCTTTCAACTTTCTATTATATTTTGAAGGCGTTAAATAAAACTACTGTGGCATTTTCGAAATTTAACGATAATATAAATACATTTTTACATGTACTTTTTATATTCGTTTATTATATTATATTATATTTGTAACGTTGTATACTAATCTCTATAACAAAGTTATGTTTTACATATTTCTTTATTTACTATTCTAAACGTCCTTGAAAGATTACAAAGACTTAGAAATATTTAATTGTTAATTAAAGATTTATAATATTTTTTAAGATTTTACAATATTATATTTATATATATTTTGCAAATTACTTTTGCTACTAGCAATTATTATTTTTATTAATTATTTATTTTCAAATAAAACTTTATTAAAGTATCATAGAATTTAAAATTTGCAAATTTAAAATGTAAATTAATTCAAAATAATGAATATGACATATTTTTATGTGAAGGCTGCACGTTCCCACCTCTGGATTACACAATTTATAACAGGGTTATCAACCTTTTTAAAACCACACCAATTCCACCATAATTCATGAATTTCTAAATCAGCGTCCCTGTGATAAAATGAAAACACAATAATATCCTTGACATTTTACAGAATACATCACTGGATAAAGACAATGGGAAGGTTCACATCCCCATAATACAAAATATATAAGGGAATAATTTTTTTTTTCAACAATATCAAAAATAATATATTTGACATTTGAATAATATTGTTTGCAACTGCCCCTAAATTTTGAAAAAGTCTCCTGGGGACGCTAATCCACGTTGAAAACCACTGATTTACAATATAATATTATATTCTACTGTAAATATTAATCTATTAATGTTTACCTTTTGTAAATCTTCATGAAATCCTCCTATTTTACTTCTACCTACCATAGAATGGCACGGTGCTCCCCGTTTGTTGCTTTGAGTAGTTTTTCCAATCATGGACGGTAACGTATATTTGCTAGCTGCTATATTACAATTAAAATCTGACTTGAGTTTAACATAGTTTAATAAATTAAAATGCAGTTTAGGACTTTTATAGTGTACCGTAATGTGTAATGGCACATTGTAATGTATTTAGCATCATAATATACAAGTTATAAATTATGTTATATATATGATTGTATTATTATGATGTGAATAAATTATAATACATAATTGTATTATTACTGTATTACATATACATAATTATAAAATATTCAATTATCCAAAAAAAGTATTACCAGGAGTTTGATCACTTTTCATATATTCATGACGTGAACCAAAACTATATGCCGGGGGCGTATTATATCCATGAAATCCTGTTTTTTCAGGACTATAGACACCTGGACCTAGAATAAAATAAATTTTAAAATGTTTGCATTATTATTAATCGTCAGGGGTATTGACTGGTGCGTAAATTCGATATCTTAACCCAGTGCTTTAAGTGCATAAAGTAAGATAAATGTAAATCTCAGGAACTTAGATGTTACTGGACAAAACCACAATCATCCTTTATTTTAACCCTTCACTAGTCACACGGGGTTATTTTTGATCCCAAAATTATGAATGAAATTTGCTTACACAATACAATGTAGATTAAGAATTGAGTACAAAAATAACAACATAAACTTTATGTCATAAAGCAATAAAATAGTCACTACATGTCAAATTTATAAATTGCTATAACAATATTACCAATCAAGTTTATATTTTAATTATTTTATTGAATTCATCATATATTTGATGATTGTTGAAAATTGTAAAAAAATCAAACGAAACTTATAATTTAAAAAATATACTCTGATACAGATTTTACATCATACACATTAATGTTAACGTCAACTTAATTCATTTTATATTCAAAAATAATACAATTCTTATTAGTTAATTTTATTTTCCTTATAGCTAACAAAGTCGATCTAACTGATCACATTAATTTGGACTATTCTTCACGAAATTTTTTATAGATTTTAATAAAATTAATTTGTTGAAACTATTTTTGGGTGTTATACTATTTAAATAATGATTTAGCTATTATTACAAAGTGTAACAGCAACTACGTATCAAATATCTAATACACTAATAATATGTACTAATCTATTACTGATAATATTATTATTAATACTCTGTTGTGAATCACAACTGCACTATACTTTTAGTCCTAATTTCCAAATAATCATACACAAATTAACAAAATTACTACCAAATAGATAAATAGCTTTTGAAGAATAGTATATGTAACATATCCTTACTGTATATCTAGTATATAAACTGCATATAAAGTAATTTAGTTACAATGTACGTCTGTTTGTTTATTTGTCAGCCTGTACCAATTTATAAGAATATAGTAAGAAATTGAAAGTAAGAGGTTTCGAGTTTTAAAAAATCTATATTTCTAGTACAGTTTGCTCCGTAGTGATGTTTTATCGCAAATTTCATTTTCAGAAATTGAGTCCTTCAAGGTCAAAAAAACCAATTATTCTTTTTTTTTAAATTCAAACGATTCCTAGAATTATAAAAATACATAATCTGATAAAGATCTTAAAATCATCAACATTATGATAAATTTTATTTTTTCAAAATATTATATTTTCACCGCCAACACCATAAATTACCATTTTTTGAAAAAAAATTAAAACAGTCTTAGAATTTTATTCAACATAAATTGTAGAATAGATTTTAAAATCATAAACATTATCATAAATTGCAAACCTAAAAAAATTAATTTTCACGATCAAAAACACAAATTATCTTTATTTTAAAAAATGAAAATAGTCCTAGAATTTAAAAAAAATATACAGTTGATAGTTAACACACACAAAAAAGATTGGATTGGATGTCAGATTTCTTAAATTGAATGGAACCATGCGTAGTATATTAAATATTAATTATTACCTGGGTTGTTAACTTTATGCTTGTAGCCATTCCTTCCATATATTGAATACTTTGGTGCTCCGTCATATCCTTCTCTATAAAGTTTTGGTTGAATTGCATAGCATGGACCAGGGGAGCAATCTGAAATGTATTTTCAACTCATCAATATTTATTTACATAAATGTATACATTTGCAAAATATATAATTTAAAATTGTTTTAATACATATGTTATAGTGCATTTTTCTCAAAATGGTTGGTAAAAATGAATTTTCCACAACATTAATTGATATAAAATATTTATTTAAACAAATTAATCGATACATTTTAATCAATTTCCAGCACTTACAAAATATCTTACAGAACTGAAAGAATATGGGGTGAAAATAATATGATACTAAATTTGTTACTGATTAAATATAATATTAAATTAAATATACAACTAATATAAAAATCTATCTAAAATTATAATTGACTATTTTGTTTTTAATTGATAAAATATAAAAACAGTTAATGGTCAACATTTTAAGCCTAACCCAAAAAACTAAAATATGGTGTATTATATAAAAGTTCATTTTTACATATCAAATAAACCCGCAACAGAATTAACGCATCGTTGACAGATGAAGAAATCAAAAACTGACAAGAACCATTACATTATTTTTAATCCATTTATGAAATGAGCTTGATGTAACTCAGTGGTAGCCAAACTTTTGATTCTACACCGCCAAGCAGAAATAAAAAAATTTAGAGTAATACTTCAAAAAAATTTTCTAGGGAAAATTAAGTTGAAAGGCTAAAAAAAATCAAAGCATATCAGTTTTTACCGCTAAAATAAATTAACAGTTATATACAATTAATTATAATAAATAATAATAAAAAATACATAATAGTGAATAAATATATTTGTATTATACATACCGTTTCTCCATTCACCATGCTTAATACCAAATGGAAATGCTGGAGCATTTTTATGGGTAGATCTTGGGTCATGATTGGTTTTACCGATAACACTCGGTAACAAATAACATGGACCAGGACTTGAATACATAGCTGCTATTGGTCCTCTCGGTTTTGTTGGTTCGGACATTACTTCTGAAAATAATTAATAATGATTTTTTTATTACAGTACTAAATATTTAAAAATTTTCTTCAATTGAGTTAAGTGTCAAATAAATTCAAAAAATAAATTATAATATCAAAAGAATGTGAATTCAATGTACTTTTTCAATGATATCATTGTTTATTATTTGTGATTAAAATAATAAATGTTCTAGTTGTGAGCCATTGAAAAATAAAATTAGTTTTTGGTAAAAGAGATAATTTTGACAATACACATTCAAAATATTTTAGTATTATTTATATAAAACAGGTTAAATCGTTATTTTAATATTTTTATTTTATTATGCTTAAATTAGATTAATGAGGTGAATGGGTGATACAATTTTAGAAATTTTTTTAATTTATATACTGAACTGATATAAAATCATTTACCTTGAACTACATTTTAGTGAAAAATTAACACAAATATAATAAAATAACAATAATAATCATGTTACAATTGAAATTTATAAATATAGGATATTAAAAACATTCATTTAACGTAATTTATACCGACTGAATTTTATTAACATCATAAATACAAAATGTAAATTCATATATAATTACTATTTATAAATTTATACTAATCATGATTAATATTAAAATTACAGTCAGGCCTCTCTATACCGCCATTTTAATTTTTTGATGTTTATGGCGGTACTTAGGGTTTGGCGTTATAGAAAGTATAACGTTGTAGCGAATAGATCATGGATACGGTTACTTTGTAAACTTTTTAATAAGCATTCGTCTACTGTCTTTTCTCGATTGTAAGAAGTCTTCTTATATTAGAGAGTAGAAGAAAAAATGCTTATAATCAAAAACAAGCAGACTTTTAAGCAGACCTTGAAAAATATAAAAAACACTAAAAAGTTTTTTTCATTAATATAAACTTATAAATTAGACATTCTATTGTATTATACGTTGTGTTTAAATTTCTTTCTGTCGAATACAATCAGAAACTGGTTATATTCAAATTTTATTTAAATAAAAATTTCACTGAAAATTTGTATTTCAGGGGTCTGCTTATAATAGAGAAAAGACATATCAAATAATGATAAAATCAAGTTCATTCATCCAAAAATGCGTTTTTTAATTTACTTGTTTGCAATTTTTAGTCAGGGTTTGGTGAGTTATAATTAAAATTAGATTAATAATTTATATCCTTACTTATATAATATGCTTTGCAATATTTTTTTGTGTACTTATATAATCATAGCATATTATAATATACTATGCAATATTTGTTTGTGTTATCGTTTATTTCAATAACTACCAGTCTTAGAATTTTATAAAGTCCACATTTCAATTACATTTTTTTACGGGGGTTATAGAAAAATGAATTTCAACCTCCCAAACTCATATTGTACGGGTTAACAAGCCCAATTGTCCTTTTTTGAAAATTAAACGAGTCCGAGAATTTAAAAAAATATATACTCTGATACGCATTTTAAAATCATAAATATTATCATAAATTTAAATTTGAAAAAATATACCTTCAGAGTCAAAACCACCTATTAACTTTTTTTTAATGAAAACAGCCCTAGAATTTAAAAAATTTTACAGATGGTACAGTTGTATCCTGTTAACACACAAAAAAATTTCAATCTGAATAAGTTACGCCTTCACGGTCAAAAAAGCATTTTAGTATTAATATATATTTTTTTCCGAAATATTTTATTAAAACAAAAAATATGAAATAATTAACGGTCCGAAAATTAAAAAAAAAGCAAAATCATTCTGATAGAGCTTATTCCAGTTGATATAAAATTATGTAAAAGTTGATACAAAATTTCAACCCGAGAAATCTACGCATTCCCGGTGAAAAATAATTTTTAATATATTATCAACCAATATTTTTTAAATATTTCGATTAAAATAAAAATTTAAAATGTACCTCGTATGTTCCTCGGTGACCCTGTTATATCGCCTGAACTCATGGGGTCCACATTGGTCCCTTTGAAAAGAACTGAATTAGGATATCGTAAACTATAATTGATGCATGTGGATGTATGTCGGACTTTAGACAATATGAGTACATTTGAATTAATATTATAATAATATATTATATTCTTTATTTATTGTTTTGATAAATCAATTTATCATATTTGAATTAATTTTTAAAAATAATACAAAAATTTATAACGTATAATAATAACAACATTACCTTTACGCATTTAGTAGATTTAGAGATTCTGTAATACAAAATTATATGCCATGATATATTTCCAATTTAATTAATTTAATAATTTTATTAAAAATAAAATTAAACGGTTATCGGTTTTACCAAAATAAAATATATTTACATTAATGGAATAATCAACGCTCTATTTATTGAGTTACAGTTAATATTTTATTGCTAATCGATATTATCTACATTACATTAATAAAATTCCGAGTCGTTTCTGGCTAACAAATAAGTTTATTAATATACTAGTTTGGCTGTTATGTACTTCGTACAAACAGTACCTTGCTTGTAAAGTTGTAACCTAAACCTGTAAAATTTCGCACAGGTGTATAAATTAATGAAACGAAAAATATTTCAATTAGTCCGTTACAAAATATGTAAATTAAAATTGGCTATGAAAAATATGTTTAGTGGACATTGTCCACCCTAATATACATTATAAATGTAAAGTAATTTCTCCATAAGTCGCCATCACTTTTTATTGAAAGTTTAAAAAAAATTTTTAAAATTTATGAATAAAAAATATCTTTCATTTTACATAAAGTAAAACAGGGGTGGCCAATTTTGATAAATTATAATTTAAATTATGGGATAATTAAAAATAAAATTTTAAATTGTAAGATTCATTTTTATACAGTAATCTGTGATAGTGGAGAAATAATCAGAAAACTTTCTGAATCTACTGGAAAATCCGTTCACCATATATTATATTGGTGAATCTTAATTTAAAATAATCCTAATCATTAATTTGAATGATTTACTATATTACTTGAAGTACATTATTATACTCTCAATTACACCTTTATATCCAAATATTGGAAAACTGTCAAGATCAAAACAACTCTAAAACTCTCATTAAGGACCACTACTAGGGTGTTAACTTTATTCTAAGAACAAAAATACAATATTATACAGGATAAAAAAAAATTCTAAGAACGGTGGTACCATTCTCTAAGCCTAAATTTTTTAAAACATCGGCCTGCTCAACAAAATAGTTTTTATTATTAAGATTTATAACCTTTGTGTGTAATATAATTAGTTTGATTATTTTATGTTTTTCATATTCTATCTGTAAAATAAAAAAAACCCTCAATAAATGTGTAAATAAAGGTTGACAGAAGTGTAATTCGTATTATTGAAAAAACTGTAATTCATATATATAATTTCACAGAAATTATACAACACGGGCATTAGGGTGTCAACTTTTTTTGTTTTTTTTTCGTTTTTGATAAACGTGTAGATTTAAACTGAATTAAAATATTTTTTAGGCATATAGCCGTAAAAAATTTATAAAAATAATCATAAACGAATTCGCGGTGCACGTTTTAAATATCATGTAGAAATTAAAACTGAACTTAATTTTAACGGAAATTGGCGTTTGACCTTTTAAACGTGTTAGTAACATAATAATATTGTTCTCCATGTTTAGTTACACCGTGTGGTATCCAAGACTATGATTGTACATTATTATAATACAGTTATTGTAAACTTGACTTAAAATGCAAAACTCTACATTGGTGTCAGAAGTTGGAAAACCACAAGCATTATTGTTGCCGTCAGGTCAATTGTCTATGGATATAACTGAATGGATTGAAACATTCAAAAATTTTGTAATCATCCATTGGGATGACGTTACAAAAATTAAAAAAATCGCAC
>LWCA01000586.1:0-22743 GCA_001642005.1 Intoshia linei | reverse complement strand
TAAAATGAAAAAAATAGCACTATCAACGTAACTTATTGACTTAAAAACTACTTTTTAGCATTTATAATTTTGTACAAAATTACAGAGTCACAATTGTATAAAGTCAATAAAATTAGCATTATCATCGAATTTTTAGTGCTATAAAATGTCGACTCTAATTATAACTATTTCTTTTTATTTTTAAAATTAATTTATAAAATATCCGGGCGCGTCAACTGGTTTTTGATTTATTATTGTAATTAAATCCTACGTTGTTTAGAATATGACTAAAAATATTAATATATTACATATAAATAATGTATTGTGACCAGTAATTTTAAAGCAGATTACAAAGCCAAATTTACAGTTATCACAAGACTGGAACAGCGTCGAATATAAAAATAAATAACGAGAAATGATGATCAAACTGTAAGAACCAGTCATCCCTTCGACCGATCTGCGTCAATAGTAATTTAAATAGTTTTCATCACAGTCATTAAATTTTCATTACATTATACGTCGTACATGTAATGTATTATGCGTGAAACTATAAATAATGAAATACTATCGGCAGGAAAAATTTTTCAATTTACTGTTAGCATTTTATCATCAACGAATGTCTCTAGAGCATGAAATATAATACTATACATTATTTATACAGGGTATGTGAATGCGTACATTATACATTAAAGTATAATCTGTCGAAATTTCTGATTGAACCAACAGACATTGAAATATTTTGACCCAACATTGTAGTCACACATTATCTCATAATATTAATATGACTTACTATCGATATAATTTATGATATTAATTAAATGACGTGGCATATGCTATATGTAAAATACAGTTACATCTTTATTTATTAAATTATATCTAAATTTTAAATGATTTTGATATTTATACTTTTTTTTCTATCCTCCTTTGGTAATTAATTAATTTAATTATAAATGTGTACATATTTCTATAATATACATTATATATGTTGGTACATATATTATTTTGATTTCAATCGGTTTTTATCAGATTATTGAACCCTTATTTTGAAAAATTTGTTTTAAAAGATTGAAACGTTTACACAGTAAGACACCCTTCTTGTGGGTTGACTTCTTTTGTTGGTTTTCCTTTCATTTCCAGAAATTTTGAATTTAATAATATAAATGATGCATATTGTACATGTTTCTACATTCTAATTCAATTGGATGAAACGTTTACATTGGCATTGATAATTGATAATGAGGTCGATACTTTTATCATCCATCTGTTGATCAGTACAAAAATTATCAAGCAACGTCCTTTGATGGTATCTGGTTATGGCAGATTTCTAAACATTTTCAACAATTTCATTTAACAATGCCAAATAAAATCAAAACATGAGTAAAAAAAAGTGTCATTTATGATTACGTAGGTTACGGTTTAATCAAGGTGCCTAAGCCTCAATTAATTAAAAAATTTTTTACAAATTTTAACTGATGACACAATTAATAATGTGACGAATTTAGATGCTTGCCCAATTGGGTGTAATTGTACAAACAATACGGTGAACTGTTTCGACAAAAAGTCTAAAGATTACAGCAATATAGATATTAATATTCACGGTATAATCAAATAAAGAATGTTAAAATATAAATCTTTTCAGATTGTCCCCTGGGATGTGAATGTAGTGAAATTAAAATAGACTGTTCTAATAATAACATTACGATAATTCCTGATATTTCGAAAATTGATACAAGTGTTAAATATCTGTAAATTAACTAATCATAATTAACACGCATTGTGTTATATTAAAGTGTATTTTAGAATATTCTCAAATAATAAAATATCAAAAATAAAAAAACATTCTTTTAATGGACTACACAATATCATTTCAATGTAATGATTTTTATACACATGAAATTTATAAATTTGAAAAATATTGGTTGATAATATATTAAAAAATATTTTTCACCGGGAATGCGTGGATTTCTGGGGATGAAATTTTGTATTTATATCAACAGGAATAAGCTCTATCAGAATAATCTTTTTTTTAATTTTTGGACCGTTAATTATTTTACATTTTTTGTTTTAATAAAATATTTCGGAAAAAAATATATCAATACTAATATGCTTTTTTGACCGTGAAGACGTCATTTATTCAGATTGAAATTTTTTGTGTGTTAACGGGATACTACTGTACCACCTGTAATTTTTTTTAATTTTAGGGCTTTTTTTACAAAAAAAGGTAATTTGGGGTTTTGGCCCTGAAGATTTAATTTTTTTAAATTTAAAATTATGATAATGTTTATGATTTTAAAATCCGCATCAGCGTATAAATTTTTTTTAATTCTCCAACTCGTTTGATTTTAAAAAAAAAAAAAATAATTGGGGTTTTTGACCCGTAAGATGTGAGTTTGGAAAGACGAAATTTATTTTGCTAACACCGGAAAAAACTGTAATTGAAATGTGGACTTTATAAAATTCTAAGACCGGTTGTTATTGAAATAAAGTAGAACACACACACAAGCAAATATTGCGTAGCATATTATATAAGTAAGGATATATATTTTTTTAATAAATAATTTTATCATGAAATAAAATTTCAAAATCGCGCCCTTGACACTAAATCGCCATTTGGAAATGACGGGCTATGCAATGCATATGCACTACTTGGTGTACTATATTTAAGTATTTATCATGGAATATTTAAATCAATTTTAGAGACTTATCTAATAACCTAATTGAATCAGTAGAAAGTGAAAGTTTTAATAATTTGACGTCACTAGAGAATGTGTAATAATCTTATTTTATTTTATATCCAATTCTCGTATCAATTTTTAAACATGTTATACATATATACATCACTTTATGTATATTTATTTAGATATATGTATACTAACAAAATGGAAAGTATCAATTTTAATGCTTTCAATAATATACCTAAATTGCAATACTTGTAATTAATTTTTTATTTCATTTCTAATACAGTATACCTCAATGCTTCTCGTGTGGTCATTATTTACCCACAAGGGGTGAATAATTTTTTAGGGGGTAAAAACAAAAATTTTACAAAACCATATTATCCACTATTTATGACTATCATAAAACAAACAATGAAAATTTAAAACGATGTCATCAGTGATCACTGATCACTATTGTTTTAATATCGATAAATTATTACTACTAATTATTAATATTATTATAAATGTTGTTTGATAAAACTTAAATTAAATTAATTTATTTTTGCATATTCGTGATCAGAAAATAAAAACACATCTATATGCAAATAGACTTTTTGTTCTTTCAAAAAGTGCACACCCTAATGTACATTGTACATGAAAATTGTAGTTAAATATTAAGTTAAGATAATGAGGTAAGGCTCGCTATGTATGCCTTATTTGTATGCATGTAATTATTTGGATGGTAATATGTTTAGTACGGAGTCACTTATTGTGATTATATTTAAATTATTTTCAATATTTCATAAATTATTAGATTATTAAATTCAAACAAAATCAAATGTGTCAATTTTGGAAAGGCAAATATTAGCAACTTGAAAGTATTGTGAGTTGTTGCAATATTATATATATAATAAATTAATGAATATTAATTATATATGTGATATATGTATTATTGCATGTAATACGGTTTTATTACAAAATTTTATAGATACAATAATTTATTAATTAATATTTAGATCACTACATGATAATAAACTATTGTACTTAAACTTTCATTATTTAAATCCCAAGTTTATTGTGTAATTTATAAAATATA
Source organism: Intoshia linei (assembly GCA_001642005.1). Taxonomy (NCBI): domain Eukaryota; kingdom Metazoa; phylum Orthonectida; family Rhopaluridae; genus Intoshia; species Intoshia linei. The sequence continues at coordinate 19,011 of LWCA01000586.1, read as the reverse complement.
TTTGTAATTGTACTACAAGTAGTAGATCGTTTTTCAAAACTATACAAAACTGTAGTCTCATTAATTTCAATACATGTATAATATACAATAATTAGATATACATTGTATATCTAATGTTTAAATATTGACGGTTAAAACCATAAATTACGAAATACATTGGAAAATAAATAACTAATAACTAACATATAATAACTAACTAACAGTGGAGCCTTCATTATCCGCTAAAATTTTTTCAAAAGCAATCCATAATAATAAAATATGTTAATAAAGTAAAATTAATTAATTTTTCAAAAAAATAAAAAAAATAAGAAATTGCGAATAGGATAAAATGTATATTGAGTTCTATAGAAAAGCTTTAAATATGATGGAAAAATTTGAAAAAATTAATAAATTGATAATTTTTCGGTAATGCTCCTTAGCAGGGGTGTCAGACTCAATTTTCTTGGCGGGCCAAATGTGAAAAAAATTATTACGCGAGCCGCACAAAAAGAATCTTTAGTTATGATTATGTTAAAAAATTATGTTAAAACTAACAGATTTAATTAATTTATGATAATTTTAATTCCTAAAATGAAATATGCAACAATAAAAATGGAATAAGTGTACAAATAATGTTAAAATTATATTAATGAATAAATAAATCATGAAAAATATATGAAAAAACTATAAAATAAGAAATATGTGTAAAAAATTGTTATAAAAAATAAAAATTTATATTATAAATGGCCCGAGGGCCGCATAATTGACACCCCTGCTCATTAGTAATTAGATTTTAAGTAGTCATCGAATAATTTAATGTAACATAACCAAGGTTGGTCGATTTGCTGGTATCAGCAAATATTTTTAAATTTATAAATGACTAATTTGTAAAATGTAAACTAACAATAATGACGCTTGTATGTCTCACAAATTTTTTGGGGTTTAGAACTAAGTACTCGGAAAAAGAGTTTTTTCTTTCATGGTTTGCTAAAATTTAGGTTTTTTGTATTGTGGTTAGATTATGATTTTTTTCTTGTAAGGTTTGGTAAAATCAAAGTTTTCCAAAAAATGTAAGAAAAGAGATTTTTACCCTAAATAGGCTTAAGGGTTGGTAAAATTGGATTTTTAATTTTGTGGTTTGATTAAAGGTTTTTTCTCATAGGTTTTTTTTTAAAATCGTAGAAGGGGATTTTTAGGGGAAATGTTGATGCTAATACCAGCACGTGTTGGTAACACCTTTGAACATAACCGATCTGTGGTAAAAAATGAAAATATTGGGTTTTGGGTAATTCCAGTAGTTCCATTGAGAAAACCCATATATTCCGGTATTATCTCATTATATACATCAATTATAATTAAATTATATAGAGACCTGACAGAAAATAATATGTACTGTACTTGTGATTTTTTTTCGAAAAACCGAATAACAATGCTTCATAGATGCAGATATTATGATTCTAAAAGTCAATACATTAAAAATATATCAATCGATAGATATAGACACTTGTGCATGAAAAATGATAATTACTCCATTATTCATGAAATTTGTAATTAAAAACTTATTATTTCATAATAATAATAATATAATCACTGCCGAGTGAATATACTTATCCGCGCATGAAAGTTAGAATGGTGCCAATTGCGAAATGGTTTTACAATTATTTAATTTATTATAGCAATTTCATACAATTAAAAAAACTTTAAAACTTTAAATTTATTGTATAGTTCCATATCAAAACCCAATTGGTTAACATTTAAACACGTTAAAATTTTTACAAAATAAAATTGTTCTATGAATGTATGTTGTTTTTCTATTTTTTTTTAGTTTTGTGACTGAGTTGGACAACTCTTCTAGAGGTATACAGTATAGTCTGTTTTATTATCAATATCTCCACCAACTTCTACAGTAGTTTCATCTTAAACACAATCGGGTACAGGTGTTGATTTGGTTCGCGGCACGGCATTGACTAAATTAATAATTTAATTTAGCATTTATAACTGTAATTAGATATAAAACATAAAATTTTTTTTATAAAAAAAAATTGCAACATATTTGAAAATTGTCCAATTGGTTGTCACTGTACTAGAAAACGTTTAATTGATTGTAGTTTTCAAAATTATCTTGAAATTCCAAAAAATTTTCCTATATGGGTTAAATATCTGTAATTGTTTAATTTATTTTCAAACATTTTTATATTTTAGAAAATTAAACAATAATAACATTAAATTTGTATCAAATGAATCCTTACAAAATTTGTACAATTTAAAGAAAATGTAATTTAATTTTTGTGCGTGCAATCCTGGTTCTCGTATTAAAAAGACTGGGACCCTCTGGAATACTATATATAGACATAAATTTTAAATTTTCAATCAGTCGAGTATACTTGACCATTAATAAATATTAAAAATTCAATTAAAATCTAATTGCTTATTCACGGAATGTTTTTAAAATTATTTTTAATTAAAATATTAACATATGGAGGATTTTTGTTTAGAATATGTTCATTTTGAATTCGCTTCTGGTAAATACGTAATTCTGGAAAAAAATCTGAAAAAATCAAAAGGAAATATATTTTTATTATTTTTTTTTGATAAATTTAAGAAAAAATCTATTCAAGTACAGTCAGTATTTTATTAGCTATTGTATATACTATTAAGTAGTATGTAATATTAAAAATTTATTTAAGAAACGCATACTTTATTTACTTACGTTTTATGAAATTTTAGCATGATTATTTTGATTTTTATATCGTTTAAATTGCACAAAATTTCAAAAATATTGGATGCTACTATATTAAAAATTATTTTTCACCGGGAATGCGTAGATTTCTGGGGTTGAAATTTTTTGTCTAGATCATCTGGAATAAACTGTATCAGAATAAAATTTTTTTTAAATTCTAGAATCGTTAATTATTTCAAATTTTTTTTTTAACCCTTTCACTGTCTGTGTATTCTATACTATACACAGCATCATTTTGAAAAACTTTATTTTTTTATTTTCATACATTTTTACATAGATAATTTAAAAATTATACAAGTTTAAATTAAAACATAAATTCTAGACAGTGAAAGAGTTAATAGTGTTAATAAAATCAGAAAAGTTAGAAAATTAAAAAATTTAATACCAATGTACTTTTATGACCGTGAAGGCGTCATTTTTTCAGATTAAAATTTGTTGTGTGTGTTAACTGGATAGAACTGTATCGTATGTAATTTTTTTAAAAATTCTGTTTTCATTTTTTAAAAAAAAAGTAATTTGGGGTTTTCATCGTAAAACTGCAATTTTTTATTGTTGCGATTTATGAAAATACTTATAATTTTAAATAGTATCCCACAATTTATATTTTATAAAAGTCTACCTAGAACCTAAATTTTCTAACCTTCATTTTTTAAAAAAGTTTTATTATTGTTTTCACTACGAAGATGAAAGTTTCTAAGCTGAGATTAACGACAATGTTAATGGTTTTAAAACGCGTGCAGAATGTATGTTAATTCAAATTCTAGTGTTTATATCATTTAAAAAAAACGTAGAATTAGGTTTTCCAATCTTTTCAACTCAATTTATGAAAATGAAACTTGAATTAAAACATCACTCTCGTAAAACTGTATTAGAAATTAAGTTTTATCAAGTTCTATAACTTGTTTTTAAATAAACGGTAACACACACATTCCATTTTATATACGTATTTAAAAGATTAATTAATTAATAGATTATTTTTATTTTTATTCTGGGTTTACATTATAAACCCCACCCCAAATGAACGGAATTTTGTACTTGAGAAAAATCATGTCGTTCATCAATTAGGAAATTTAATCGTTAATAAGGAATTCTGTTAACCAGGAATTGGACTGAGCATTGCACATAAAATTTTGAATATATAATATATATTACATAATAAAATTTATTTTTTAGTTATTTGAATAACAATATGATTGCATTAATAAACAAGGGGTCCTTTAATAATAATTTGAAACTACAAAAAATGTATAAAACTATTATTTATATTATTTACTGTATTTATTTGAATTTAGAGATTTGTCGTACAATAATTTGTCCCACTTAAATGAAGATCTGTTTAATAAATTGTATCATATAAAAGAAATGTAATTTTATAGAAACTAAAAATATAAACTAGACGTTCTCAAACATAAATACATGCATCGAAAGTAAGATTGTGGGTTCCATCTTCCTTGAATTTCATTGATTTGGTAAATTGTTATTTCTGGGCTTCTTTGACCAGTGGTAGGCCAGGAAGTAGGCCATTTGAAGGACATTCATCAACAAATTATTTATAATACTCAATTTTTGAAAAAAAATGAAGCTCCATTATTTTTGAGACCTCAAGGAGTGATATTTCTAATTTTCAGGTAAAATTATGATTAAAATATGCGGATCATTTGTATACATTATATTATGTCTCCTGCAGGTTGTAAACCATTAGACCTTTCCACGGCTCTGATCTGATACAGAAAATATTTAACATAAACTACCATCAGCCTCGTTTACGGGGCTAAATGATATGGTTTTGGATGCTATCTCTTACTGATAATATTTTATAATTGATTAAGGTATTTTTGTATTTCTAAAAAAATTTATATGAAACTTTCCAATGTAAATTTCATGTGGATATTGTACATGTATTGGCACATGAATTATAAATTACAAACGATCTATAAATAAAGAATCAGCTATTTGAGAACGTGTAATGTAAATAATAATAATAAAAATAAATACAAAATAATAATTAATATTTTAGATTTTTAAATAATAACAAGTTCAAATGTTTAAACAATAACACATTTGCAAATTGTTTAAAACTCCATAGTTTGTAAGACATACATACTATACATATAAATATATACTAGCGTTAAAATTATATATTTATATATTATATTTGATCTTAAAAATGCATTTTTTTGGATTGCAATTTATGATAATGTTTATGATTTTAAAACCTATCTCACAATTTATCCTAACTTATATAATATGCTACGCGATTTTCGTTTGTGTGTGTGTTCAGCTTTATATAAATAACTACCCGTGTTAAAATTTTTAAATTTATGAAGTCCACATTTCAATTACAGTTTTTTCCGGGGGTGTTTGCAAACACAATTTCAACCTCCCAAACTCATATCTTACGGGTCAAAAACCGCAATTGAACTTTTTTTTGAAAATCAAACAAGGTGGAGAATTTAAAAAAATATATACGCTGATACAGATTTTAAAATCTTAAACATTATCATAAATTTAAATTTAAAAAAATGTTATCTTCATAGCCAAAACCACAAATTACCCTTTTTTTTTAATGAAAATTTATTTTTTAAGTATAATAAAAATGTGTCCTCGGCAGAGCTAAGTCCTGTTTGTATGTAGTACATAACAGTCAACTTAGTGTTGTATAAAATTCTAGAACTTTTATGATTTTTACTAACAAGAGTAATCTGTGCATTTAGCCGTGAAGGTACAAGCTTTTGAAATTAAAATTTATCATAATGGTGATGATTTTAAAATCTTTATCAGATTGTGTATTTTTTATAATTCTAGGACTCGTTTGAATTTTTAAAAAAAAGATAATTGTGGTTTTTGACCTTAAAGGACTCAGTTTCTGAAAATGAAAATTGCGATAAAACATCATCTTCGAAAAAATTTATTAGAAATGGTATTCTTAAAACTTTACGCTTTTTACTTTCTTAAATAAACTGGAACAAACAAATATACAACGGACATACATTTTTGACTAAATTACAGTCTAAGTCAGTGGTTTTCAAACTTTTTTAAAAAATCCTCTTAAACCTGAACACGTCACTAAGGTAATATTTTGATTTTTTTATTATATATTACTCCTTAAATCGAAAATTTTACATTAACTTTGACAACGTAGCTTCAATGGCGTAATTAAAAAAATTATTAAATTCAAACATACTTATTGCGAACTACCAGTGCCGTATGCTTGGTCCTTAAGTTGGTGTTAAAATGGAGGCTTTAATTTATTCAATTGAGCATTAAAAAAATTCTTGAATATCAAATAATTTGAATGTTATTTTAAAATAAATTAAAATTTTTATAAACGGAATTTTTGGTTTATACAAATTCAAAAATTCGTTCAGAAAAAATAAATAATTCAAAATTCCGTTAAAATATAATTCCCGCCAACAAAAATTCCGTTAATAAGGACTTAGATTGTACTTTATATAAGTAAGGATTTACCGTTATAAATTTAAAAAAAAATTAACCGATACATTTTAATCGATTTCCAACTCTAGTACTAACTGAAAATCTTTACTATGGTATAAAATTTTGAAAAGAAAAGCTGCAAATTTAAAAAAAAAAATTGTTTCCGTCTAAAAAAAATCTGATCTAACTAACCCTTTGTCAAATGGTATATAGCTCATTTTCAATTTTTTGCTGATCACACATAAAATTTGCTGGTGCCGGTTGAGACACATTGATTCAGTTGATATGTCTAAAATTTATAGTTTAGACACTTATCAAATAATCATTTTCAATGCATTGACGAATCTTTGCTGAACCTGTCAAAAAGAGTTAAAATTATGTAAATTTTAAAAATAATTTATATACTTTTAATATGTATACTCTGAATTTAGCAATTTATCGGATAATAACATAAAATGCGACTGTAATTTATTAAAATTAAAAGAGAAAACAAAAAATAATTCAAACTTTTGGAAAAACATCCATTGCTTTAATCCTCATCAAAATGAACTGAATAATTTGTGGGACATTTCCAGTTATCAGCTACGATGCAAAAGTAGGTTTAATTTTACTCAAATTAAAATAATTTAATTAATTAATGTTTAGGAAACGTGTTGTCTAATCAAAATTTTTGTTGTACCGAAAAAAAAGAAACTGGTAAATTATATTTTTTAAAGTCGTACATTTATAATGTAGTTACTTTATATAGTTTGCCCTGAATACTGTAGATGTTACAAAGATACTCTGGATTGTGGCAATAATAAATTGACAAAATTACCATACATTTGGCCAAACTACGTTACAAATTTGTATTGTTCAATATTATTTTAAGCATTTAAAAATATAGAATATTCTCTAATAACTTGATTAAACAAATACACTTTAATGATGATGCCATTTCAAAACGATTACTTGAAAATATTAGAAAAATGTATATACATCATAATTAATAAATTATGGTGATTTAAAAAATTATATACTAACTTTTATCAATCTAGAGACGTTAGTAAAAATAATATCAATGATATCAATAATAATGATTTAAAAGAATTTACTTCGCTGGAATTATTGTATGTTTTAATTTATTCAATTATTTTAGTCAGTTTTAACCGATGTAATCTTTTTGATCTACAAGAAAATTACATAAATTTTAATATAGGCGCATTATTTCAATTATTATTTATTTAAAATGCATGTAATTGTAAATGTTTAATGCTCGTTAAGTAATTAAGCAAATAATTAGAGGTCTAGACGAGTAATTGAACACATTTCGTTTAGGAAGATTTCGTTAAGACTAATACCGTTTGATGATATTAATAATGTAAATAATTTATATTAACTTTTTTAGATATTTAGATGAAAACCATTTGAGTAAATTAACAAAAGATTCTTTCCATAAACATCCAATAAAATATTTGTAATTACATTTTGTATGGTGTATCTTAGACTCATTCGTATTTATAGTATTAGTCTTGGAATTATGTTTTTCAATTCTAAGACTATTCATTATTGAACATTTTTCAGTAATAATGTGTAAAATGTTGGGTAACAAAATGGTTACTTGATTTTTTTATGATTGTGATTTTAAGTTTTTAAAAATGTCAAATAAATTTAAAAATTAAAGATAAAATCTAAATCAACTAAAATGTTTAATATTATCGGTAAATTACAGTGCCAATCAAAAAATTAAAATTTAAAATAAATTTAGATCTTTAAAAAACAACAACTTAACGAGTATACCGATTATTGTTCTAAAATATTTAAAAAATCTAATTCAAATGTAATTAAAAATTTTTTCAAATAAAAATGTACTAACCAACGAAATTCAAATATTATTTATTTACTTAATTTTAGATCACTAGAAAACAATCCATGGAATTGTAATTGGTAATGATTATGATTCATCAACAATGTGACATTCTTAGATAATATGTTATCTAGGGTCAATAAAACCCTATCAATATTTTATAATGATTAATTTCAATTAGTTTGAGATAATTATGTTTAAATTGTAAGAAATTTAAGCCGCAGAGCTGATTGTCAAACAAGGCGTTTTATAATTTGCAAGTTTGGAATTTTGAGATTTTTTTAATTAGCTAAAAATCTACTTATATACAAATATTATGTGAAAAAATTTTGCTTATAAAATACATTCGTACTCCCTATAGTGAACAAAATGTGGAATTTTAAATTTTTGTTCACTATAATAGTATAGTGAACAAAATATAAGATTTCAATAGAACTACCTTTCTTTTATCATTTTGTTCAAAATAATGAAAAATAATTTAATTTTTCAGAATTTTGTTCATTGCGCCAACTGAGATCCTGAATACTTTACAGATCTCTTTGATTATAACTGGATTTCTTTTTGCAAACTCCAAAATTTTTCTTCTTTTCACCTATTGAAAGGTATTTTTTAATTTAATTTCTTTCTTGTTCATTATTGGTAAGAAAAATTACATCTATTTAACTATTAAAATACGTACTATCACTATTAATTTATTTGGAATAAATTTTAAGCCGAAAATTTTTCTTTGTCATCATAGATAAGTAGTTTTGGCTTTACATTTAACACAAATAAACTAAAATTGATAGTACGTATTTTTTGTGGTAACTTTAATTAAAAAAATAAAACATTGTTCACTATAGAGAGTAAATGAATGTATTAATGAATTAATAATTTATAATTTTTTAAATGTTCAATTTATTATAATAAATTAAATATACATTGCAATACTTGTAATTAATTTTTCATTTCATTTCTAATACAGTATACCTCAGTGCTTCTCGTGGGGTCATTATAATATAATAAAAAATAAATAAATAATAAATTATTTTTTTAAAGGACATTCCTAACCTCCCCACTGCCAGATTCAGGAATGCCGGAATTAAAAAATAATTTAATGGGTCTAGACTTTAAGTCAAATCTCCTCTATGCGTTGAACTTTTTAATTAAAAGTTTATAGTTGTTATCAATAAAAATACATAAAACGAATTTATTCGTTTAATTTAGAAAAACATTTGTATTGAGAACCTTCTCTAAAATTTAGAGTCTAAATGACACTTTAATATTACTTTTTTTTGTTGATATTTTCCATAGATAAAACAGAAATTATTTGGCCTATATCTTTCTTCAACAAACCGATTGAGAAAAAATATAAAATCCCATGTATGCCCATCGGATTAGTTACATTTTCTCCTATTCATATTCAGGAATGCTTAAAAAAGTTCCGATTTGTCGTTTAGTGTTGTAAAATAGTCAAAAGATAAAATTTTTGAAAACCATTGATGCTAAAAAATACTTTTTTCGATTATTCATTATGAGGAGTGTTCATTATAGAGATGACGACTGTATCTATAAAATATTTAATATGGTGAAAAAAATTTTTTCCATAAAGCAATGATTAATTAAGAAATTAATGATTATGTCGCTCTAACAATAATTAGATATATTAAAATTAATAATAAATTTAATTAAGGATTATTAAAAAAGTAGCATAGCTCCAACTTCACAATTTTTTACCTCTGACGCGTCTAAAAATTCAAACCACCTAAGGGTCACATTGATCCAGTTAAAACACCTGGTTTAACGAATTCAATGTGATAATACTATTTAACCATTTAAAAATCGGATGCAATAACCTCAATCTAAAACTTTGAAATTCATTAACAAATAAATCAATATATGTAACATTATAATTTATAAAACTTTATATATAACTAAAATTTAGCGAATCAAAACAATTTTTGCAGTTTATCAAATTAAATAAACTCGAACCTGGTATAGCACGATGTAATAGCCCTGAATATCTTAGAAACGTCCGACTAATTGATGTCAATTTTGATCAATGTGGTATTATCTCATATAGAGATTTTCATTTTCTCAATCATTATAAGTAGTTTTTGGAGCAAATTTCCAAATTTAAAAAATTCTTTTATTGTCAAATCTAATTTAATGTTAATTTTAAAGAAGTTACAAAATACTTTGTATTGTGGTAAGTCAGTAAAAATGAATAGAATCAATTGAAAATCTCCATAATAATATTATATAAATAAAAAATATTATATATCAAACATTATGAATTGTAAGTGTAGTTTTTAAACATATACGCAATGGCAAGTAAATCAAAATTATTCTAATTTACAATTAAAAAATAATTGTATTCTTCAAAACTGAAATAACAAAAATTCATATTTTTTTTGAAATTATATAAAGTAGAATTTAAATTGGTAAAGAAAAACCTAAATCAGAGCTATCAAAATTTACGAATTCTACGGGCAAGGCGGTTAAATAAATACATACTTAATTTTGATATACAGTCTAAGACTTAGTCCTTATTAAAGGAATTTTTGTTAGCGGAAATTCCATTTTAACAGAATTTTGAACTATTTATTTTTTCTTAACGAATTTGTAAGAACCAAAAATTCAGTTAATAAAATTTTATCTCTAAAGATCTACAATCTATTTTTAGTAACTATGATAAATATAAACTAATTTTTTTAAAAATTAAACCTCAATTTATAACATTTTTTTATCAAGTTTTTAATAGATATTAAATTACATATGTTAATTAAAAATAATTACCAACATTGCGGAAATAATATTTTTAACTTTATTTTGTTTCTGTAAATAATTTAAAATTTATATAATTTTTGATGGACCCTAAAAAACTGCTGTGGACTCCGTTGATAATGTTTTGTATATTACTTCGTCATGTATTATTCAAAAACTCATAATGACAAGAAATATGACCAGTTATTGGTTTTTAGATAAAAAAATTAAATTCCGTAAACTAGGGTGTTAGTATGGTGGAAATTCAATATTAATAAGGACTTAAACTGTAAAATAAATTCAAAAATTTTGCATTCCCTTTTATTATTCTTATATACCTATATTTCCCTAAATTACCATCAACTTAATAATAAATATTATTATAATACTATATTATATATATTATAAAACATTTATCATGATTTATAGAAATAAATATTTCAGTTTCTTGTAATATTTTAACATTAGTGTAATCAGTTGCCAAATTTTACGTAAACTAAAAGTACAATTTAGATAAATCCACAAAATGCAATTGTATAAATGGAACATGCATTTACAATTACATTAAAGAAGAATATTACTGCAAATGTTTAGAAAATTTTTATGGGTTAAATTGTAGATATTTCATAAAAAAGTGTCATTTTCCATGCAATGATAAATGCTACACAATTAAAAATTTTGAATATTTAGATGAAAGGTAACTCGATAAAAAGGGGTGTATGATGTATACCACTAACTTTAATTCTGGTGGCTAAATATTAGTTTAATTTCAGTACATTATTTATTCGCTGTTTACGTTAGATTTATCCAAGGTTTATTAACCGCACTAATACAGAATACATATACATAAATAACTATATAAATTAAAATATTATTATATAGATTGGATCAATGTTTATGTGCAAAAAATTACATATGCCCATACCAATTGACACCAATATTGGATAGTGAGATTAAACGTTTTTCCAAAAATTTAAACAAAAAAAAGGGTCATACAAACAATGTTAACAAATTTTGTTCTGGGTGTATCAATGGCATTTGCGTCGATGAAAAAGTTTGTCAATGCTATATAGGTAATGATATTCAATAAAATTTAAAAAATTACATTTAAAGGGTTCCACGGAAAACATTGTCAATATCCTGACGCATTTCATATAATAACTAATAAAATGGGTTACGTCGGATTATCCTTTAAAATTGACAGGATTTTAAAACCCCTCATGTCAGCTCAGAAATACAAAACAATAAATATACAATTTTCGTTTGATACACTAACAATTAATGGAATTTTATTTTACATGTCAATTATACCTCAACACAAATATAATACACATATATATACCCAAAAAAGGTCAATTTTTGAATCTACTTATTTGGCTATTGAAATTTATCAAAAACAACTTCGTATATGCGGATCTGATTCAATTGTTTATTTGAAAAACAGAATTTATCTTGATCAATTTTATCAGGTAATATTTCAATTTTAATTTAATACAAGTCATCATTGATGGCCATAGTTACTTTGCTTCAATACATTTAAGTAAAAATGTTTTCAAGTGTCTTCAACACACGTTCTGCTAATGACATGAAGTGAAAAATGCATCATATACTCACTACATATAATGTAGTTGAAATATTATTATTATTAAAAATTAAATATAGATAAAACTCGCCGTTGATTTTAACCTCAATAAAATTAATATATCCTTATATGACAATAAAAATAGCATATTGAATAAAACAGAGTTTAATATATTCAACACAATGTTTGAAAGTAAAATCAAATCAAATAAATACATAATGAATGCTTTCGTTGGTGGAATATCAGATTATGAACGAAAATCTTTGATACATTCATGGACTTTTAAGCAAAAAAATTCATTACAAGGTAAAAATATTCCAAAAATAAAATTTTGATAAATCATATTTGTCTCGAGTGGCTAAATTTTGGCTCATTATAGGAGTTGTCAAAATGTATATATTTTGTATATACCAGATACAGGTAATATTTAGGAACATATTAATACCTAAATTAAGGAATTTCCATAACCATAGATAAGTTGTCTTTTTGTGTGGCAATTTAAATGATAAATAAAATACGTTTAAATAAAACCACTACTATGTGGGATCTCTGCGTTATAAGTGAGCGATATAAAGATTTTCTAAAAACAATTTGAAACTAAAATTATATCGTTGGAATGCACAGTACAGGTTTATTCTCGATTTAAAAATGGTTTTAACCCAAATTATAACGTTGATAACTTTAGGACATAATAAGAGTTGATATACTTATTAAAAATAAAATATTTTTAGGTTGTATTCGACAATTTTTAATAAATGATAAAATAATTGACCTACGTCGAGCTTTAATAAAGAATGCTGAAATGGGTTGTCCAAGAAAAAATTTTCAATTTAATATCTTTAAACGAGATACTTCTCAACTTGAACACGGTAATATGTGATTATTAATGTTAATCCTTTGGGTAGTATTGTATACACTAGTAATGTCACAATTTATAAGGAATTATACAACCCTGATAGGTTTTTGATACTTATAAAAAAATACTGAAATTTTAAAAAATTTTTAATCGGTCATATGTCATAAAAAAATACTAATCATTTGTTTAATTCGTCAATGTTTAAAAATTTAAATAACGTAAAATTATATTTTTGTAAGAAATGCTTGAAAACTTGATTAGAATATATTATAAATTATTTCGGTCACTGTATTTGATAGAAGCCTAAACGGGACCACTAATTCCTTTCCGACTTTACTTTGAATTGATTCCGTCAGAGATTCAAAAGTTGACATATTTTATTACAAACATACCAAAAAGTAGTCGAAAATCCCCGTATATTTAAATAAAATATAATTAGATTGCGATAAAAAGAATTACAAAAAAATCAGAATATATGATTCACTACGAAATTGTACATCAAAAAATGTAATAATAATTAAAGGATACAAAAATGAAAAGATTAAATGTGGTATCCAATATATTATCAAATCTATCCAATTTTCTTGTCCAAATATAGAATACAATCGAAATTTGATATTTTCAAACTAATACAATAAATATGAAATTTAATTACAATAACATATCTTGCATGTAATAGTCGTATGAGGATGGACTTTTTCTAAATGTAAAATTAATTTTAATTTATTCATGTCAATAAATCTTATTAAAAAATAAAGAATATTTAATTTGCATATTTACAATAATAATATATTAAAAAAAGCCTTTAACCCTTTCACTGTCTGTGTATTCTATATTATACACAGCATAATTTTGTAAAACTTTGCTCTTTTATTTTCATAAATTTTCACATAGGTAATTATTTAAAAATAATACAAGTTTAAATTAAAACATAAATTCCAGACGTGTGGTGATAGTACATAAAATTGCATCAGACAGTGAAAGGGTTAAAAAGTTTGTCTGTGATCAACTTAAGACAATAAAAGAAGATGAAGATGAAAAAAAGGAAAGTATTCCAGAAAAAGTTAGTGAAGAAGAATTTTTAATGGCTATTCAAACGATAAAACTTTATTTAAATCAATCAAATAATATAACTGATCCTTATTATGAATTGAATAAGAACATAGAAAAATTTATTTATAAAAAAAGAAATTTAGAAAAGAAAAAAAGGGATAGATGCATTTTTTATAAAAAAACAATATAAATTAAAAATTAAAAAAATGAATATAAATTATATCTTTATATTCTCTAAATTTCGATCATTAGGATTCTCAAATTCGTTTCTGATTTTCGATTTCCCGACATCGGCAAATTTGAGAATATTCACTGTAATATGTTAAGATATGAATTAGATCTATCTGAAACCGTCTCATTTGACACAGTAAAGCGTTGTTTATGAATAAATTCTTTGTTTGGTCGTATTTCTGCACAAAAACCAAAATTGACAATAAATCATATGCAAAAAAGAAATCGTTGGTGTAGAATGAGGCGTGATTCGACTCAATCCGATTGAAATAACATTATTTTCTCAGATGAAGCTAAAATACATTAATATCCTAATTCAAAATCATGTCAGAAGATCAAAAAATTGTAGATTCAATTCAAAATATATCACTCTTAACGTTAAGTTTTCACCTTCAATTATGGTATGGGCTGGTATTCGATCTAATGGTTGCAGATATATCATTAAAGTGAATGGTAACATGAATTCTGCTGAATACCAAAGGGTAATGTTGGAAGCTCTACCAATTCTGTACACTCCTGGATATATGTTGTAACAAAATGGGGCTAGCTGTCATACTTCTCGAAGCACTACTCTCTTTTTCGAAACGCAATCTATTGATTTGTTACCAAATTGGCCCGCATAAAATCCTGATATTAACATAATTGAACATTACTGGGCAGACCTGAATACAAGGATCAAAATAATGGCTCCAAAAACAATAGACGAGCTTTGGGTTATTACTAAAGAAGAGTTCTATGAAATTAAGGATATTCGCATTAAAAATTTGTATGATTCGTTGTATAATAGCATTGGCTCTGTTATTAAGAACAAGGGCGGACCTACAAAATATTAAATCTATTATGCATGTTTGTTTTTTTAATTTATACAAATCTAAATTTATTTTTATTAGGGTTTTAAATTGGGTGCTCAAAACATATGTACCATATATGTACGACCATATTTTTTTTAAAAATGTATTTATATCTGTAAAATTTGATTTTCACAAATTTAACCGATTGATAAAATTTAAATTGTATATTGATCAGCATTAAATTCTTAATAAGCAAATATTTTTTCCAATTTGTGATGTCTATATTTTAGATACTTTATTGTTAAACTTGTAAATTTAAATATACATGCTCAAAACATTTGTACAGTACTGTATAATATTAGTTACCATTCTATTTATTATCCTATCATCTAAAATTCTATTTAAACAGAAATCATTAGATACTTTTTGGCTTTTAATGGAGAAAGAATTTCCATGTCTATCAAAAATAGCTATAACGATCATTCTTCCGTTTTCTACCACTTATCTATGTGAATCAGCCTTTTCAAATATGTTATATATGTTATTTTACAATTGTATTTTATATAGTTTAAAACTAAAACTATCAACATGAAAAGAAGCCAATTAAAAATAATTACAAAACAGATATTTGACGCAGAATTATTTGAATGGTTTAATGTTAAAAGAAGTAAACATTTCACGATTCGAGATGAAAACCTATAAAAAAGAGCTTTGGATATGGCAGAAAACTATAACATTAAAGATTTTGTTGCTTCAAATGGATGGGTCTTATCCTTTAAAAAAAGGCATAACATTACATCCAAAATTATCTGTGTTGAATCAAAGTTACTTGGTGATGAATCCATATTAAACTTTAGAGGACAGTACAAATAAAAATTAAGTAAATATAAACAGAAAAATATATTTAATTGCGATGAAAGTGGGTTACAACGATCGTCAAATAAACGAACTCACACTGCAGTAATTGGGTCTTGTTCAGTTTAAGTCTGTAATTTAAACTTTTTTTTCATTTTTATGTATACCATTTACAATCCAATTTCACTAAACTGAAATCTGATGAAGTTCGAAAAGTTCAAATATCCACTGCATTGCTGCAATGTCTGCAAGTAGAATATTCAACTTCAAGACTCATCGCGGCTCATTTAAAGGTAATGATTGCAATGACTGGTTAAGAAGTTTGATTGATAAATGTACCGAAATGGGCGTAATCTCACCTACGTTTGTCATAGACAATGCTCCTGTTCACAGCAAACTTGAATCTGTCATAAGAATTGGTGAAGATGCTGAAGTTATACGCTTAGCCCCCTATTCATATTTGCTAAATCCAATCGAGCTTTCATAGAGTTGTTTCAAAAACGAGGTGAAAATTAAGCTTAGGTACTTATTACTTATTGAAATACTTATTATATTAGGGATAAAATGCCTCATATAATCGCATATAAAAGAATAAATGGTGTATTAATTTGTGAATATCGCATGCGAATTCTTGAAAGAATTGCTAATGAAGCAATACATGTCCTTACCTCACTAAAATTACTTCACTTCTCCAATCATGTGGAGCGATACTATGGTGCTGTAAGCCGCGGTGAAGATCTTCATGAATAATTTTATAACATCATAATATACTTATTTTGTATAATACACAATAAACATTTATTTATAATTAAATTTTAAGTTTCTAAAGTTGCGAAAATGAATTTCAGTTTTGCAAAATCAGATTTCAGTTTAGTAAAATTGGATTGTAAATGGTATAGTTCTCATATCTAATATTTCTATAAATCGTGTAAATTTGTAATAAAACTAACATTTATTATCAACCTTAAAATGTATAATTTAAATAGTATTACATATGCTAATTTGCATGAAATCGAAAAAGATAAAATGACCGTGGTAAAGTTTTGTCAAGAAGTTGGACTAATTGTCTGAAAAAAGGTGCAATTTTTGTGGAAGATTGATGTCTCTTTCAAAAAAGAATGTAAAGGATGGCTATCGATGGAGGTGCTTTAATACCTGTAATAAATAATTATCTATCACATCACATCTTGTATATAAAATTAAATATATAAAATATTAATTTACCTTATATAATATAGTTAAATAGATTAATTATTATTATAGTTCAAAGGATATTTAAAATAATGAGTGCAACTCGGATAAGTATCATTAGATATTGTTAATTCTACATAGTGCTTATATTTTAAAAATACACACATTGATTACTAATCGCCCATTAAATTCTAAAAATATATAAAAATTTTACACCCTAATGTCCACTACTGATATTGCAACACTTGTCTTTGCCTTAGACAACCGTGTCTAACATAGTTAATAAGTTCTTGAAAACGGGACTTGTCAAATGTCAAGCACGTTGAGGTACTACAAGGACGAAGTTGAACAACGATCAAAAAGAAAGAGATCATAAACCAGATAAAATTCGATGAAAACTGTATACTAACTCTCAAAAAGTCTTAAAAGAAAAAAATTTTTTATAGGATAATGTTAATGTCGGTATAAGTACTATTAATCGATGTTAGAAAAATTTTCATTATACTCTAAAATCACTTGTGCCAGCTCCCATAAAACGAAATTGTATTACTACTTTGCAGAAAATATTTGAATATGCTAAGAATTTGATGCGTAATATTATGGAAAATACATTAAATGTTAGTACAACATCGGACATATCCTTGAAGGAAGCGCATTCATGTCACAGCTGAATTTGGATCTTTCCAAATGCGACACTCGAAAAAAGCATTTACACTATACCTCTACCTCCCACATATTGCAAAACCAGATTTGGTGATTGGTTATTAGTGATTGAATACTATTCGACCTATTTTGTTCACGTGAAAACAATTGTGGAATGTTTTGATGATGGAACGATAGTCGCTAAAGCAAAAGCTGCTGTATCTCACCAATTTATGTCGAGAATTGATTGAAATAATGTACAATTATCACTTTTTACATACATTAATTACAGAATCTTGTACAGTAAATTACACACTCTCTGATGCTTTGGATAGTTTAAAAAATTTAAACTTTTACTTCCAGCAAATATCAAAATTTACCTTGATAAAAGACTAGAGCAGTGATATCAATAGCATTGAAAATTTAACAAGAGAAGATATAACACCCAGCCAATATGCAAAGCTTCTTATGTGCCAATCTACGTCGATTAGTGTAGAAAGGAGTTTCTCAATTTTCCATAAAATCAATGCTAAAGGAAAAAAATTTAAAAGCAGAGAATTTTGCTGATTACGTTCTACTCAAATATAATTTTGAAGTAATTTATATTGTTTCTAATATAACTCGATTTAGATTTATTTTTTAAATACATCTGATAAATGATCGCTTGGTAAAAATGATAAATGTAAAAATGAAGAACTACAAATATTTTTAATTAAAAAAAAAAAATAAAACTATCAAATCTACTTCCACTTACATAGCAGTAAGAAATAATAACACTGGTACTGTTGTACTGTTTAACTGTGAAACCAAACAAAACTATATTTTTGGTTGTCCTACCATTGAATTTTTAGGTCATGTTATAGATAAAAATGGGAAGTTGTTGCAAAGTGGAGGTGGATCGGTAATGGTTTGTGGACCATTTTCACAAAAAGGCAAATCCAAATTGGCGATTCTGAATGAAAATCAGAACTCTGAGGATTATATTTTTACCTTATCTGAATTTCTACTACTATTTGCTCACTTTCATTATGGTACAAATTACATTTTTCAACAAGATAATGCTCC
>LWCA01000810.1:0-17282 GCA_001642005.1 Intoshia linei | reverse complement strand
ATTTTAATATGAACTGATGTTTAATGAATAATACGTGGCAAATCGTTTGACGCATTAATGCGTCAAAATGTCTCAATGGGTTAATAAAATTATATAATTTTTTTTATAAGTTACAAATTTTTTATTTTATAGGTTAAAAAAAACCGTCCTAATTATAATATATTACAAATTACAATCCTTTGCGATATTAGAAAATACATTTGAATTAAGTTTATAAAGTGCTGATTTCGTTAATTATTAATAAATAATTGGTATTTTTAAGTATTTATTAAATTGGTACTGAATATATACCACATTCAAAATGACAAAATAGGTTTTTACAATTTTATTTTATTTGGAATTTATGTTATTGATGTCAATTTTTAGGATTGGACTGTTTTTACTTGATTTTTAATATTAAATAACTTTAATATTATTTCTAAACATGAATTTTTTTACATGTTTTTTCAGCTATATTCAATCGTTAATTTTATATATAATTAGTTGTGAAAATAAAAATATGTCAATTTCATAAAGAAGCGGAGATTTTAATTTACGAAATTTTATCTTGATAATAATAAAGCATGATATAACTTTGTCGATATATTGTATTAAATCTAGTGTTCCATTAATGGAACACCGGACATTTAATAGTATATCACCGAAAATTATGGCTCTCATACATGCTAAATGAAGTGTTACAAAATATTAATTAATTCCAAATTGGAATATGGAATAATTATATAATAAACTAGATTGACTGTAATGAACTTCGTTAGGTAGTTCTGCCGATGGTGAACTTTTTAATTCTAAAATAAAATTAATCCAAAAACAAAATCTAACTTAAAAATTTTCCACAATAAGGACTAGAACGAATAAATGGACAGATGAATAGTTAGCTAGCTGTTAGAAACATTTCATTTACGAGAAAATCTGCTAGCAAAAAGATTCGAAAAGCCAGAAAATTCGCAATTAAAATTCTTTAATTCTCTAAAACATTTATAAAAAAATATATACAATGTGTGACGATAATGTAGCAGCTTTGGTAGTAAATAACGGATCAGGAATGTGCAAGGCCGGGTTTGCTGGAGACGATGCCCCTAAAGCAGTTTTCCCGTCAATTGTTGGTCGACCAAGGCATAAAGAAATTATGGTTAGAATGGGACAAATAGATTCTTATGTTGGTGATGAAGCTCAAAGCAAGAGAGGTATTTTGATCTTCAAATATCCAATTGAACACGGTATTATAACAAACCGGGATGACATGGAAAAAATTTGGCACCATACTTTTTACAATGAACTTCGTGTTGCGGGTCAGATGATTTCGATGAGCCAGAACTGCGATAAGACTGTATCGAAGAATCGCCACTTTTAATTGAGCTTGACATTGAAGTTATCGACAGTGTGTCTTTTTGTGTCTCCAGCTAAATAAAATTTGTTTACAAATTTAAAATTACAAAAATAAAAACCGTTCTGAATAGTTCATCAAAGTGTTGGGTAAGTTTAGGAAATTCACTTGTCAAAGATTGTATCATTTTTACAATTTCTTTTAATTTTCTTTTATTGTATCTGTAATCTATTTCATTGTGATAAAAATTACTTTCGAATGTTAAATTATTTTCCTTTAGAAAATTTTCACCCGTGATTTTGTTTATAATTTTTTCGCAAATGTCATTTGCTTGTTCAATCTTTTTGTCAGTTTCTAATACTTGTAATAGCAATTCTTCACTGTTAGCTTCTTTATCATTTAGTTTATTTGACGTCGTGTTGAAATCTAGACTCCATTTTTCCAAAGTTAGTTCCATTGATCTCATGTTGCTGTTTTTATCTTTTAATTGGTAGGTACGCACTTTATTGTTTTCCAGTAATGTGTGATACTTTTGGTCCAATTTATTTTGCCCAAAGTTTCAGTATCTATTTATTATTACATCAATGTGTACGGGGTCTAATTTTTTCTGTGTAAAAAAATCCCTTTTGTCGATTCTTAAACGTTGGTGGCCTCTATGGACTTTAAATAAATTTGACATTAAAAAAATAAATGTATACAAATTATTATTTTTAAGGTTCGCAATGGAAAAAAATACTTTTTAGGTATACAGTGACATACCATACCGACACACCTTTTCGGTCTAGACCAGGGGTTCCCAAACTCATTTTGCCTACCGCCCCCTTTTTAGCAATATATTTTCTCAACGCCCACCTAAAAAATTTTTCGACTACGTGGTATATATATTTAAAAATTTACCCTGTATGTGCAAAGTCGATATTTAATAACTAAAAAATAACATTTATTTCTGTCACTTTTTATATGAGTGGATCCCAAACTTGCTATAAAAATATCCCCTTACAACCAAAAAATTCATCAACGCTCCACTATATTCATTTAAAATCGTTTTTTTGGGTATACTGTATTTTTGCATTTTACAAATTGTTTGAACAAAACTATATTGTCTATAAATAAATGAAGTACAAAAAAAAATATAACCACTTGTAAATAGAATATATAATTTATTTTATAATAAAATTTTATAATTTTTCAATAAAACGTGTGTTATAAATGTGTGTAATTAATAATTAAAATGTAATAAAACAATCAATGAACTTTGACATGGAACTATATTTTAAATTTGGTACTGCATCAATTTTACTATACTGAAATATATTAAAAAAATTTCTATTTATGTTTTTATAATCGCCTCCCCCCTAACTGAATTAATCGCCCCCTAAGGGGCGATATCGCTAACTTTGGGAACCCCTGGTCTAGACGATGTGCTAGAGTCTAGTAGCTAGACAATATGCTATACGAAACAGAATCAAATTTAGAAAGAATTATCTCTGTTACATCTTTGTGAATTCCTTAAAATTTCAAATTATTTTAAATTGATTAAATTTGATTATCTCGGGAGCAGTGTAAATCAATCAACTCAAAAAAATTGGGAATAATTAATTTTATCCAAATTAATCGTGTCATTAGATTCAATTCAATCTCAATCCAACGATAATTTAGAAAGTGAAAATATATGTGATGTATCAATTCAAGATAAAGTTCAAAATACTATTAATCAAGCAAATATAACAAAATATGAATCTAACTCTTTAAAACAATTTTCTTTAAAAAAAATGAATAAAGAATTTTTAATTTTTGAGTTAATAAATAAAAGAACTGGGCATATTCAATTATTGTACAATGCAATTTTATCAATAAAACCAACAACGGTTGACAATGAAAGATTATTTAGTACAGGTGGTTGATTTCTCACAAAATTTACATCAAAAATAAGTGATACAACTGTCAATGCTTTAGTTTTTTTACACAACTATTATTAAAATTCAAATATCTAAATTTTTAAAAAAAATTTGTTATATTTTTATATTCAATTGATCGAATATATTTGCGGCATCAATTATTATTTAAATTTTCTAGATTTGTAAAGATTAACATTTTATATTAAAATTATTATTTTAATATGTTAAAAATTTTAAATTCCGATTAATCGGATAATTGTTGTTTAAATAATTGGAATTATTCGATAACCGGTTTTTCATATTTTCGAAAAATCAGGACTCCATAGTACACATACATTATTAGAAATTGTTTACAAATCAAATTGAGAATAGTGATTCCCAATTTGAAATTGACATATAATCTACATTGTATATTTTAGATAAATTTAACTCTCCTTGACTATATATTACAAACATATATAAAATGTACAATAATAAAATTATGGGTTGCGTCCAATATTTCGATATTCTATAATGTGCAAAATTTTAAATTCATAAATTTATTCAGATGGAATCATAAAAATTTCGATATAACCGGCATACAGTCTTTATTGAAATATATAATTTTTGATTATTTTGAAAATTTAAATAGTTACCGTGATATATCCAAAACAGCCATATTTATAAATATAAAAAAATATTCTGTTAATTGCATATATTAAATTGATTAACATTATAAATCATGGTGCAAAGCATTCAAATTGATGCTGTCCTAGAAAATATGGACTGGAATCAACAATACCAAATTCCTGTAGCTAATAAAGAAAATCGTCAATTAGAATTAAAGGTATGTTTCATATACCTATTCTATGTACAAAAAAATGTATGTAATAAAATTGTTGGCACAAAGCATTAGAAATTCTAGTCACCTAACTGAAGAATGAATTATTTTTTTTTCACCATAAACTTGTCATTTCACATTACCTTTTAATTTAAAGTGAATTATTCCCACTTAATTTTTTTTGTTAACATTTGTGTCGGAAATTTTAAAAACAATTTTATGATTCTATTTATATAAATTATTGGAGAGAATGAGTGTATAATCTTAAAAATAAAGTAAAAACATTACATTCCTCAATATTGTCATAAATAATTTAAATTCCAGAAAAAATAAAATTGTAAATAAACCTGTGCAGCATTGCTTTTCTTGTATGTTAATTGCGTTGAGATAATTATCCCTATTTCACTATATGTATTTTATTTTTTAATAATGTGTGATGAATTTTTTGAGTGTGTTAACTGGATATAACTGTATAATCCGTAATTTTTTTTAAATTTTAGGCCTGTTTTCATTTTTAAAAAAAGAGTAATCTGGGTTTTTGACCGTGAAAATTACTTTTTTTGAGGTTACCATTTATGATTATGGTTATGAATTTAAAAACCATTCCAGAATTTATGTTGTATAAAATTATAAGACTTTTTTTTAATTTTTATAATAAAGGGTAATTTGTGGTTTTGGCCGTGAAGATATAAGATTTTGAAATTGAAAATTATCATAATATTGATGAATTTAAAACTTTTCATTAAAATGTCTAACTGTTATAATTCTAGGACGAATTTGAATTTAAAAACAAAGGATAATTGGGGTTTTTAACCTTAAACGACTCAATTTCTGAAATTGAAATTTGTATAAAACATTATTCTGGAAAAACTGTTATAAGAATATGGAATTTTTAAAACTCGACTCCCTTTACTTTCTTAAATAAACTGGAATAAATAAATAGACATACATTTTTAACCATTTTACTACATATATATGTATAATATACATACTTATATATACATTGTATATATAAGTAATGATTGATTTATGAATTATATAATGATTTATTATAAATTTTATGAAATTTACAGTGTTTATCTATTTCTTTATTAGAAATGTGAACAGTGATCACTTAAGACCTTCAATAAACATTTTTTTGAAATTGTAGGATAAATATTTTCATTTTGAATTTAAATTTAAAAATTTGAAAAATATTGGCTAATAATATAATTACAAGTTAGTTTTGACCGGTAATTCATCCATTTCTGGGATTTAAATGTTATATCTACATATCAAATGTATATCAAATTAAATAAGATTTATAAAAATAATTTTTTTTTAAATTCTAGGATCATTAATTATAATTATTAGAAATTTTTTGTTTTATACAATAGTTATAATTATATATGTTTACCAAATAAAAAAAATGAATAACAAAGTGCTCTTTTGACTAAGAAGGTATCAATTTGTCAGATTGAATTTTTCGTATATGTTAACTATATATAGTTGTATTTATAATTTTGTTTAAAATTCTAAGAATATTTTCATGTTTTAAAAAAGGGTAGTCTGGGGTTCTGATGGTGAATTTATGTTTTTTATATAAACGGTAATATACACACAGACATTCAATTTTATATAAATAAAGGATAATATTTAATCTAATCCGACAGTTACAAGAAAAACAAATCGCACTTCAAAAAATAAGAGATGAATGTGTGAGAGAATCAGAACGTTTAGAAAATATGGACGAACAAAGAAAACACGTGAGTCAAGAATTGATCCATACAATGGTATATTAAATATTATATACATTAAAACTTGAATCAGAATTTAATTGATGGGAGAAGAAAAGATTTAGAATCAATTAAAAGCATGATAATGAACACGGAACGTCAAGAAGGTAGAATAAAACAAGAAATGGTGAAACTAGAAATGAATATTGAACTTTCCAGAGAAACGAAAAATGATTTAGAGGTTTATTAAAATTTTTAATATTTTTAAATTCTAAAATTTAAATAGAACAAACTATTCCTACAACACAAAAAAATTGAATCTAAACGAGCAAAACTAAATTGGGATAAAAATGTTTTGGAAGCATGGTTAGAAGAATCGATGAGAAAAGACGAAGATGTATCAATCCTAGAAAAGTATATTAAAATGGATGAAACAAAAATTAAAGAATTGACCATGGAAGTAGAAAAATTGACATTATCAGAAATTGAAAAAAAATCAATTTTGACAGATAAAACCAACAAATTACAAAACATTGAATCTGAACTAGAGAAATGTAGTCGGCAATTTAGATTATCGCATTCAGAAAGACAACGTTTATTGGATCATTGGGAAGAGGCCATCAAGCAAATGCACAAAAGAGATGAACATATAAGAGACGTAGTTAAACTACTTGATGCCTCAAAATCTAAGATTGAAATTCTGAGCTTATCAGTGTCTAATAAATCTGCTTTCAACACCAACGAGAAATGTAATAACACTGAGAAACAAAACAAGATTAATGCACTGGATCGTTTGGTCACTAATTTAAAATTTGAATTACACCAAGAAGAAGATAAAAGAGATCGATTCACTAGTGAGGTAATTTTTACGAAGTTAATGAATATTAATAATTGAATTAATAGCTGCAAACTTTGAAAAGAACCTTTGATAGAGCAGCCAATGATTTGGAAATGTCTAGAAAAAATAACAAATTGAAAAAAGCAGAAATACTCAAAAAAACGGGACATTTGGAAGACATTAAAGAACAAAAAAATTATTTAAATGTTGAATTTGATAACATCAAAAATGACACTTTATCTGCTGAAGCAGAATTGGTACGTATCAAAAAAATTTTGGATGATTCTATCAACAAATATAACAAGACAAATAATACTTTAAAAGTGATAAATAGTAGTAGGTTTATCAAAATTGATCAAAAAAATAAAGCACAGCGAAATAAAAGTAATTTAGTGGCTAATATAGAGGTTTGATTACATTTACATGTAACTTAATTTTAATTAATGATAGAATAGTCAAGCTGCACTACGATCTTTAAATAGTCAAGTTAAAAAGACTGAAGAAAATATTATACGACAACAAGAAATAATTTATAATCAGGTATAAAATATACAAATTATAAATTTATATTGAACCTACCTCAAAGCTGTTTAACCAGTTTAACCTGTTTGATACGCCGAGGGCGAAAGTTTACAGAATTCACTGAATAGAATAAATAAAATCTAATCTGATGTAAGTGAGAAGACTAAGATTTTCATGTAACAGTCAATGATATAAAACCTAATGCCTCAATATTATTATTCACATTAATTTACCATATTGACAACGATTTATTGGAATTTTCTACTTTTTATTGATATCTACTTTAATGATACCTACATTGAACCAACACATATAACAAACGAGGATTATTGAATTTACTAAAATTATTAAATATTAGGATTTCACAATACAACACTTGGAACAGAGAATAGCTAGATTACAAGGAGAAACTAAAAATGAAGAAAAAGTAGTTTTAGAAGAAAAGATAAAAGATTTGAAAGATGAACTAAAATCAAAAAAGGATTCTCGATCAAAATTAAATAAAGTCATTCAAAAATTGAGGGTATAAATCATTTAATATTTATAAATTTTACATTTACATGGCAGAATGATGTAAGACGAATTAAACGAGAAACAGAAATTTGTGACAATAAACTCAATGACTTTAATTCTAAAATTGATGGATTTGATTTAAATAATCAAAATGCAATGAATGAATTGGATAAAGTCAAATCTGAAACAGAAGTAAGGTTTACCAAAAATATAAGATACTAGTTTGACTGTTTTGTACTTTGTACAAATAGCTACTAGCTCTACGGAGGGCGGACTTTTTTAATTCTACCGAAAAATAAATTCTATAATAATTTTACTTAAAAATGCTACTATTCACTATTATAAATCTTTTAAAGGAGTGGCTCTCAAACTTATATAATTATCCTTACTTATATAACATGCTACACAATATTTGTTTGTGTGTGTGTCTGTGTGTTATTGTTTATTTTAATAATTATTAAATCTTAGAATTTTATAAAGTCCACATTTCAATTATATGATATAATATGATATAATAATAAATATGGCGAATATAATAAAATGAATTTCAACCTCCCAAACTCACATCTTATGGGGTAAAAACCCCAATTGTCATTTTCTTTTGAAAATTAAACGAGTTGGAAAATTAAAAAAATATATACTCTGATACGGATTTTAAAATCATAAATATTATCATAAATTTAATTTTAAAAAAAATATAATTTCAGGGTCAAAACCACAAATTACCATTTTTTTGAATGAAATATCATTTAGCCCTAGAATTTAAAAAAATTACAGGCGGTACAGTTATATCCTGTTAACACACACCAAAAATTTCAATCTGAATAAGTGACGCTTTCATGGTCAAAATTGCATTTTAGTTTTGATATATATTTTTTCCAAAATATTTATAATATGCAAACAGAAATGTGAAATTAAATTAAGTGTCCGAAAATGAAAAAAAAAATTATTCTGATAGAGCTTATTCCAGTTGATATAAATACGAAATTTCAACCCCAGAAATCGACGCATTCCCGGTGAAAAATAATTTTTAATGTATTATCAACTAATATTTTTCAAATATTGGATTAAATTTTATAATTTAAAATTAAAAATGACAAAAGTAAATAATCATCCTACAATTTCAAGAAAAAATGTGTATTGAATATCTATACATTTCTAATAAAGAAATATGGGTAAAAAAATCTATATGATTAATTCCTTCAGATTTTTTTTCATTGCTACGCAATTTTAAATTCTCAAATATTTGTTTTCAAAAAATTTAAAATAACTAAATTTAAATACAAAATTTTAATCTAAAACTACAACAAATGTACTGAACACAATTTGATGGTCCTTTTATCCCTTTTTTTTAATTTTAATAGACAAATTAAAATATTTTAGTGCAAGATTTGTTAACCCTGTAATCTATATTATCTACTTATAAAATTTTCTGAGCTATTTCATCAATTTTAATTTGAATGTCTTATTTTTAGGATAATATTGTAAAGGACAATTTACTGCGACTAGAATTAAAAAAATTGGAAAAAATTTTGGATGGTCAAAGCAGCAAGGTGACAAATTTAAAATGCCTTAAACTTCAATTGGACACTGCATCAAAAGAACGTAGAAATGAAATTGAATTACATAAACAAATGTTAAATTCACTAATAAAATCTGCTGAAGCTGAAAAATCACAAGTCACTGCTGAATTACATGATAGACGCAATACTATTGATAAACTAAAACGAAGGTAAAATATAAATTTAAAATGTTTAACTTTGTAGATATGAAATATTAACAATATCGATGGCTCCACCTGAAGGAAAAGAAGAATGTTCGCAAGCTTATTATATTATAAAGGTTAGTTTTTTATAGTACACAGATTGTATATCATGGTGATCCAGCAAATGCTTTGAGAGCTAAACCTTATTTCAGAACTTTTGCGGTCACTAATCATGATAAGAATAAAAAATTTTTAATAATATTTTTCAAAGTTATTTTTATTCTTATGATGCATTGGTATTGGTCCTCGGACCAGTGATAGGAAACGCTGAATTATATGACCAAATTAGGCAGCTCAAGAAAAAGAAGAAGTTCAAAAACTAGGAGATGATTTGGAATCAAAAATAAATAAAACAACTTTGGAAATAACAGCACTGCAAAACACGTTGAATTTAGTTAATGGAAAAAATGAAATTTTCAGAAAATGTTTTAATGTTGTTAATAAATATGGTAATATTTATAAAAATTATATAAAAAAGTGGCGTTTTTTTTCAGGGATCTGAAGAAATAAAATTATTAAATTAAAAATTCGTCTAGAGTCTAGACCGAAAAGGTGTGTCGGTATAGTAGGTATGTCACTGTATACCTAAAAGGTATTTTTTTCCGTCGCAAACCCTAAAAAATATAATTTGAATACATTTATTTTTTTAATGTCAAATTTATTTTAAGTTTATAGAGGCCACCAACATTTGATAATTGACAAAGGGGATTTTATCACAAAAAAAAGTTAAAAATGTAAAAATTAAAAAATTAGACCCCTTATGCATTGATGTAATAATAAATAGATTCTGAAACTTTGGAGCAAAATAAATTGGACCAAAAATATCACACATTATTGGAAAAGAATAAAGTGCGTACCTACCAATTAAAAGACAGAAAAAATAACATTAGATCAATGGAACTAGCATTGGAAAAATTGAGTCTAGATTTCAACACGACATTAAATAAACTAAAGGATAAAGAAGCTAACAGTGAAGAATTGGTATTAAAAGTATTAGAAACTGACAAAAAGATTGAACGAGCAAATGACATTTGCAAAAAAATTATAAACAAAATCACGGGTGAAAATTTTCTAAAGGAAAATAATTTAACATTCGAAAGTAATTTTTATCACAATGAAATAGATTACAGATACAATAAAAGAAAATTAAAAGAAATTGTAAAAATGATACAATCTTTGACAAGTGAATTTCCTAAACTTACCCAACACTTTGATGAACTATTCAGAACGGTTTTTATTTTTGTAATTTTAAATTTGTAAACAAATTTTATTTAGCTGGAGACACAAAAAGACACACTGTCGATAACTTCAATGTCAAGCTCAATTAAAAGTGGCGATTCTTCGATACAGTCTTATCGCAGTTCTGGCTCATCGAAATCATCTGAATCGACGAAAAAGAATAACTCTGAATCCAAATCAAATAGTGTAGATGACTTTAATTAAATTTTAATTCAAAAGTTTATAACTCCGTTAATTTAGAAACATTTTCTATGGACAATAGAAGGACCACTTTCATCGTATTCTTGTTTGCTAATCCACATTTGTTGGAAGGTTGACAGTGATGCAAGAATAGAACCACCAATCCAAACAGAATATTTTCTTTCTGGTGGGGCAATAATTTTAATTTTCATTGTTGGAGGTGCCAATGCACAAATTTCTTTTTGCATTCTGTCGGCAATACCATGGTACATGGTAGTTCCACCAGAAAGGACAGTATTTGCATACAAATCTTTTCTGATGTCGACGTCGCATTTCATTATACTGTTATATGTTGTGGTGTGAATACCTTGCGATTCCAATCCCAAGAATGATGGCTGGAATAAGGCTTCGGGGCATCGAAATCTTTCATTACCAATGGTAATTACTTGACCGTCAGGTAGTTCATAAGTTTTTTCGATGGTTGAACTGGTTGCAGCAGTAGTCATCTAGTTTAAAAATAAATTTTGAATAAAAAAAAAATTACATCTTCTTCAAAATCCAAAGCGACATAACACAATTTTTCTTTAATGTCTCTGACAATTTCACGTTCGGCAGTAGTGGTAAAACTATAACCTCTCTCTGTCAAGATTTTCTACATAAATTCAAAATTAAAATTTAACAAAAATATAAATACCATCAAATAATCAGTCAAATCTCGTCCGGCCAAATCCAATCGCAAAATGGCATGAGGAAGGGCATATCCTTCGTAAATTGGAACAGTGTGGGAAACACCATCACCAGAGTCCATGACAATACCAGTAGTACGTCCAGATGCGTACAATGACAAAACAGCCTGAATGGCGACGTACATGGCTGGAACATTGAATGTCTCAAACATGATCTAAAATGTAAAATAAATTTGAGTAAATTTAAAAATTACCTGTGTCATCTTTTCTCGGTTAGCTTTTGGGTTCAATGGTGCCTCTGTCAACAAAACAGGGTGTTCTTCTGGGGCAACACGAAGTTCATTGTAAAAAGTATGGTGCCAAATTTTTTCCATGTCATCCCAGTTTGTTACAATACCGTGTTCAATTGGATATTTCAAAGTCAAAATACCTCTCTTGCTTTGAGCTTCATCACCAACATAAGAATCTTTCTGTCCCATTCCAACCATAATGCCTTTATGCCTGGGTCGACCAACAATTGAGGGGAAGACTGCTCTAGGGGCATCGTCTCCAGCAAAACCGGCCTTGCACATTCCTGATCCGTTATCTACTACCAAAGCTGCTACATCATCGTCGCACATTGTATTTATTTTTTATATAAATGTTTTAGAAAATTAAAAAATTTTAGTTGCGAATGCTAGCAGATTTTCTCGTAAATGAAATATTTTTGACAGCTAGTTACACTATTCATCTGTCTATTTATTCGTTCTATTCCTTATTTGGGAAAATTAAACAAAATCTGTGTTTGCATAGAATTTTCAGTAAATATACATAGCCGTGCATGGCGCATATGATGGTATATTTATTTTACACATTTTCGAATATTGACATATGGATATATAAATTTATTACAATAAATTGATACAAATTATTTTTTAGATTTTTGGTGAATGTAATAATAAATTCCACCTAAAATTTCATTACAAAAAACAAAAAATTCTAATTACCTCCTATTGGGGTTGTAAAAACACACAATAGTATCATAATATACTTTTTATATTTGACTTCTCGTTTGTTTTCCACGCTAAAATCCGAATTTACAATTATTGTGGTCATAGATGAAGGTCACTTACAAATATACTAAAAAATAAAATATTTATTATAAAACAAACAACTATTCCATTGCATAATCTTCTAAAGCTCTATCTAAATATTCTAAATAAATTATAAACAGATAATAAGAAAATATATGTATAATTTAGAAATGCAAATTTATCATTTTGCAAGTATTATGAGACAGTATCCAAAGTGCCATCTGCAGGGTCCATGTGATATAAAGAGATAATACGTAATTTTTTTGGAAACAATTATCTTCAATAATAAGACAAATTCACATCCCGGTACAAATCTAAAAGGTAATCCATGATTTTGTGTCAAGTGTCTTTTCCGTCACGGAAAATAAATAACGGCAGAGCATTTTAACCAAACAGGTACATTGCACGTCGCACATATTTTGTAAATACAGAATCATTTAATATTGATACAAATTGAAATATCAAAATATTCTCAGATTTCATTTTGTAAAAGTTTTTAAAATCATATCAAATTTTAAGTAAAAAAGTTACGAAACGATTCTACTAAAATTCAAAAATGACGTTTTTTAAATGTGAAAGCAAAATGTAATTAATGTGATCTAAAAATATGTAATTTATATTAGTTTTTCATTATCAGTATTTTTTCATGCATGTGTATGAAAAAATTCTTTAAGAAAAATTGTTCATATTAAAGTCAACTGGTAAATTGTAACAAATTGAACCATTATTTTTAAGAAAATAATGTACATGTGTATTTGTAAAATTTTGTAATACAAATGAAATGCTTTTTTTTTAAATTTACTTTTAAATGATAAATAACAATCAAACCTAAACTATTACTTAAGTAACTTCCACATAATGCATTTTACTTTGGTTAGAAAATATTGTGATTAGTTATAAAAATTTTTAGGATTGGACTCTTTTTACTTTATTTTTAATATTCTACACACATTCTGTCTAATAAATTAAAAAAATGGGATAAAAATTGTTTTTAAAATTCTTTACGCAAATGTTAACAAAACAAAATTAACATGGAATAATTCACTTTAAAGTAAAAAGTAATGTGATATGATGGTTTCACCTAAAACAAGTTTGGGAGTCACTCCTTTAAAGAATTGATAATAGTGAATAGTAGCATTTTTAAGTTAAATTTTCAACATAAATTTTTTTTTTGTAGAATAAAAATGTGCCCTAGGCAGTGCTAGTACATAACTGTCAATCTAGTTACTTTATATTATACCTCAATGTAATGTACCTTATATTGTGCATGTTATAACTAGGGCGAATTTTAGTCAATAAAATCAATTTTTTCGATGTAGAATACGAGAAAATCCCGTTTTAAAAATATATACAGTCAACGTCAAAATTATGTCAAACAAACTTATTTTTTTTGACAAATTTTTACTTTTTATAATAACTCATATTTAAAATTGAAATTTTTAATTTTACTTTTATGTATATTATAGCAATGTATGTTTTTATCTCAATTTAAATTAAAAACCACGTTTCTATAATTTTTTTAATCTATTACATCAAAAGCAAATTAAACTTTTTTTAAATTTTATCAAATGACCACGTCAAAAGTATGTCAACAAAGTATATATTTAGATTTATTTATTAATTAAAACATAGCTATCTTCTGATTTTACAGCAATAAGAGACCTGAGTATTGAAGAAAAACAATTAATAACCGCCTTAGCTTAGAGGGGAAAATTATGTATGCATTATTTAAATGTAAATAAAAAAGGCCTCGGGTAGGTTCGGTTGTTAAAACTTTTCAATAAATAAATTTTGATGGATGAATTGTTTTTTGACCGTAGATCCTAATTTTGTAATGTTGAAAACAATTTAAATTCTAAGACTTCATTTTTTTATTTTTCAAAATAATGTGTAATTTGGCGTTTTGGGTGTGATTATATCAATTTTTGAATTAAATCTTAATTTCTGCAAAGAAAAATAACGATTTAGTATTTTTGTTTTTGAAATTTCTGGGACTGTCCGTTTTCTCAATAAATGGTTACACTCATAGACATTTAAATATTTTCAACTTTTACGAATCCCGCTAAATAATTAATCGATATAAAATTTTACGCCCTCGGAAGATCTAGGTGTTGTGTATACGAAGTACAAAACAACTAAACTAGTCATTATTATAATTAATTATTATATGCGGCTACAATCAGATGCATTTAATTCAAAATCTAGATAAAACTATTATTATCAACCGGTTAAAATAAAAATATACACATACATTTTCCAAATCTAAAGGATAAAATAGGATCTACAAAATATTACAAACCCCTGTTAAAAATGAATAGCATCAAAACCAAAAAATATTGCAAAATAAAATCATGTTATGGTGTTAATACCAGAACTCTTACAGTTACGACTAACAGTTACACACGGAACTCTGATGCATGTTAATCTGTTTAATTTTTATTGAAAAAGTGTATGCTTCAGACAAAAATGTTGGGAACTTTTATATAATTGTAATTGTTTTCTAACATTCTAAAGATTAGATACATGATTCGAATACATTATGGATTTTTACGACTTCATACTAATTTCGAACTACCTACATAAGGATTGTACATTACAGACAAGCTAGTATAGGTATAATGATAAAATTGATAAGGTTAATTAAAATAATTAAAAGAAACCTTTATATCAAATTATATAAAACCTTACACAAATATGGATTAATTTGATATAATTGCGGTTCCTTTTGGCACATTTCAGCAACCAACTTGGTTATAATAACAAAATCAAATAAATTTTGCTTAGACAATAAATTTTTGTAATTTTCAAATTT
Organism: Intoshia linei; assembly: GCA_001642005.1. Taxonomy (NCBI): domain Eukaryota; kingdom Metazoa; phylum Orthonectida; family Rhopaluridae; genus Intoshia; species Intoshia linei. Next base: position 1,894 of record LWCA01000810.1, on the reverse strand, counting down.
CGTCAGGTATGTAATAAAAAAAAATGATTTGCAAACAATATTCACTCGATGTTGCTTTAATTCAAAATCTAAATAAAAATAATTTATAAGTGCACTACATTTCAAATTAAACTTATCGATATCACTCAAACGCATGACCCACGAAGGTGCAAAAACGTTCGGCGACCAAGGCTACCCAATAAATAAAATGTATATTACCCATAAAAACTGATTAACGATCTGAAAAGAACCTAAAATAGAAATCCATGGAATTTATCCACTTACCCTGATGTATGGATAGCGTTGCTGAAAACGTTCTCGTCGCCAGGGATTGGAATTGATTGATTGCAACCAATTTAATTGCAATTAATTGGTAAAAATTATTAAAAAATAATCAATAAATTGTTTGTTCAAAAATTATTTTTCAATTAATTGTTTTATAACAAATAAAAAATTTCAATCCATTGAAGATTGCTCACAATATCATAATTATTTTTAAAAAACTGTTATGTGGTTATAACGAATACTACGATGCTATTTGTTCGAAGTACATAAAAGTCAAGGTAGTAGGTTAAATACATCATTTTTCTGGTGACAAAGACGTTTCTATTTTTTTAAAATTGCATAGAATAAATGAAAAGTTGTTAATATTTTATTATACAGTGTCAGACTATTTTAGTTGCATTATATTTTATTTGCAAAATAGTATTTAGAAAATATTTTCATATTATTTATTTTATTTCTTTCTTCTAATTTGGAAATAAAATTGTTTCTGGATATAAATAAAACGTGGTGGGAGTGTGATACGCTACAACGAGTGTTGACAGTATCAACTTGACACCTTAATATTGCAATTTTTGAACTACATCAAAAAATTTAAATAATTTTTTCATTCAATCATTCGTCAATAAAAGGATTCAATTTATATTTTTTTAGTTATATGAAAAAACAAATTAATTGAAAATTATCTTTTCATTTTTCAATTGCAAAAAAATTAATTAATTGAAAAATTAATATTTAGCAAACAATTAATTGGTTTATACAAATTAATTGATTGCAATCAATTATTTCCAATTCCTGCTCGTCACAATGTCAAAATATTAAAATTTCTGCTGATATTCAGTTTTTTCAATGCATTATCAAAGTATTACGCTTCACCTCTTAAAAAATACATCAATGCATAATTTCAGTTCGAAACAGTCAAGTCAGTTTTGTGAAACCCTGACAAAAATAAATTACTTTTTGATATATTTTTATTCTTCATATGTGTTTTGACGCATTGGATGCATATGGATAACATCTAATTAATTAAATTTAAATTGAAATACAGTTTCGATTCGTTAATAAAAGGGAAAACTGTTTCCTGCTGAATCATTCATTATAATTTCAAAAAATCGTGTGACTTCTAGGGTCAAAAAGGGTCCTCGATGAGGACCTTCAACCTTTATGACAGATGAACACATTTTATAATTTTAATAGTTTCGTCGGCACCAAATATATTAATTAGTTACAGTCAGTTTCATAATTACGTCAACACCTAGAAAATACTTATGTATTTTATACTTTCATTAATTTATAAATAAAACTAATTGCATTTTTTCATTTCATTTTGATGTCCATAATAGCTATGGATATACTTAAAATAATAAATATAAAAAGTCATGTTTTTGTTTATTTTTAAATTTATCAAATGGACGATTCAAAAGTATGTCAACACTACCAGTTAATTTGGATTAATTAATCATTAAATTTATAGTTTTCATCTGGCTCCATTGGATCTAAGGAATTGAATCAATGTAAATTAAATTTAATCAAAAAATTAAATGATGAAGGGAAGGGAAAGTGACAAGAACGGGTCGAAAACGGTTATCGGACTGCCGCGAAGATAGAAATTTGGTTAGAATACATAACACAA
>LWCA01001315.1:0-10025 GCA_001642005.1 Intoshia linei | reverse complement strand
ACTGATCAGTATCGTGAATTTTTGTGAAGTATACTGATTCCCATTCCTCTATTTTATCATTATTCTCAACAGAATCTACATCCCTCGATAATATATCTGCTATTATATTTGTTTTTCCTGGTATATATATTAAATCGAAATCAAATTCTTGTAATAGTTCAATATATCGTTGGACGTCAATAGAACTTGGAGATTTTGACAGATTTTAATGGGGCGTCTCTACCACGATTACGAACCTTCTGTGAGTTACATGTTTCACATTTGGTCACAAATTCCTTGATTAAGTTGACCATGTTGCGACTGTGCATTTCTTTACGCAGAATATGATACATTTTGTTCATCCCTGGATGACAGTAAAGCGGGTTCAAATGTAGTTGTTCGATTTTTTTTCAATAATTCCTTTAGATACGATTGGCACTATATATCTTTTTCGTCGCAGATACAATTTGTTGTTTTGCACTGAAAGTCGTTTACTTAATTTGTTGAGATAATTTCCTTTTGAAATCTTCCTATCCGTCAGTAAATGCTGAATTGCTTCACATATTTCGACATCGTTTGATTGTTCATTACTAGTGGGTTTATCGATTTCCCTTGTAATTGTTATTTAAAAATTTGTCGTGTATCTGGATAATGCGTCTGCTATATGATTTCCAAATCAAAATCTTGCAATTCATTAATTAGACGAAACTGCCTTTTCGTTAAATTTTTTGTTTTGAACAAATAGGTTAGCGGTTTGTGATCCGTATACACCGTTGCTTTTCCCCAGCAGATAATATTTAAATTTTTTGGCTGCCCAATTAATAGCTGCTAATTCCTTTTCAATCGTAGAGTAGTTCAACAATGGCCCATTCAGGATTTTACTTGCGTAATATATTGGATGATCTTTTTGTTTCAACACCGCTCTAAATGCAACGTTTGAGGCGTCCGTTTCCAGAGTAAAAGGTTTATTCAGATCAGCCATTGATAGTATTGGCGCCGTAGTAGACATTCTTTTAATTTGGTAAAAGCCATATCGCATGTTGAACTCCATTTAAAAGGTGTACGCTTATTAGCATCATTTATCGGCCAGGTGATATCAGCAAAATTGGAAATAAATTGTCGGTGATAGTTTGTGACACCCATAAGAGATCGAGCCTCTCTAATATTTCGAGGATTTTTTAAACTTTTAATACAATCAATTTTGTCCGGATCAGATCTAGCTCTTCGGTAATCAATAATCTGCCCTAAGAATCAAAGTTGTTTCTCTCCGATGGTACATTTTTCAGAATTTAATGTGAGTCCAGCTTCAGATATTGCTTTAAATACTTTTTCAAGATCAGTTTTGTGTTCTGCTAGGTTATTCGAAGCCACAATGATATCATCGATGTAAGCTGAAGCGTTTGGTATATCTTTTAGCAATCGGTTCATTACTCTTTGGAATGTGGCCGATGCATTCGTTAAACCCATATGCATTACCCTAAATTGAAATACCCGGTTTCCTACGCCACATGAGAAAGCTGTCTTATGTCTATCAGTGTGTTTAATTGGTATTTGCCAATAACCCGACTTAAAATCCAAAGTTGAAAATATTTTCTTCCCACATGTATCATTAATAATTGATTGCTGGTTGGCAGGAGGGTATGTGTCTCTAATGGTTAATTCATTTAATTTCCTAAAATCATTTAAAAATCTGTATGTTCCATTTTTCTTTCGTTTCATGCAATGGAGCGATCTAAATTGGCTGTGACTGGGTTCTATTAAACCTTCATTGATCATATTTCTAATCATTTCAGCCTCTAGATTCCGCAGATTCATCGGTGTTGTGTAAAACGGCCCTCTTACAGATTTTGTTTCATCTGGCAGTTTGATGCTGTGATTAATTTCGAATGTACACTTACCTGGTGTTTTTGCAAATATTTGATTATACTTATGTGTTAGGTAAACAAATTCTGGGTTTATAAATGAGATATTAGGTTGTATTTTATCCAATGTCCGAATAACTTTTTTTTTAGGACTAATTTCATTATTTTTTTTCCAATTATACTTGAAATTTAAGTCCACAGGATGTATTGTGATAGCACCAGATTCTATTAATGCTTTACAACCGATGATATTAACCGTATCCGTAATATGCAATTCAACATTTTTCATGTTTCCACAATCCATTAACATTTTGCCATAACATTTCTTTTCCCGACCATCAGCACCGGCAAGTCGATCGTGATCCGTCAGTATTTTGTAATTCGGTATATCGAGAATTTTAACCATATCACGGTTACTTTATTTTCGAAATTTTATTCAAGTTTAAAAAATATAGCTGTAAAATGATTTTTATTATTAAATTTTCTGGCACCCCAGGTTAAGAACCCATGATTTAAATGATAAGCGACTAATTTTTAAAAATTAGGCCATACCACCTAAACTTGTTGCGAATTATTCCGTATAAAGCCGGGTGTAAATTATGCGACCCACGGTCCATTTGAGTATTCCGAATTATGGAATGAGCGGCCCACATTATAATACATATTTTTATAACAAAATTTTTTACACATATTTCTTTTTTTACAATTTTTTTCGGCCCGCGTAATTATTTTTTTCACATTTGGTCCGCCAAGTAAATTGAGTCTGACACCCCAGGTATAGAGGAACCCGCGTTGGTTTTAAAAACTAATTTTGACATAATTTTTTGTATGGCTTGTATGTTAAGTATATAATGATTTGAATTAGATCCTTGCAAATTGCAACGTTTCGAAATTTTACAGAAATGGGCGTAAAAGACTGGGAAATATCTTTTTACAGGGGTGTCGTTTGAATATAGGTAGATTAGTGGTATTATTAATATTAGTTTATCATAATTAAACTAAAAAAAAGCACTTTAATTTGAAAAAATACAGAAATGCAGAGGTACCTCTGCATAAAACCTAGATTTTAAAGTGAACGACGGTATATCCTATATAATTTAATATACCCTTAAAAGTGGATCAATTTCATTTTCTCTATCATTCACCACATTATCTTTTAAATTAAAATTTTCAACTTTAGAAATTTTATCTTTTTCCAATTCCTGTTGAATCCATTCATCATAAGTAATATTTGATTTTAACTTGCAAAAATGATTTATATTATATTCCTAGTTAAAAATTAAAAAAATATTAATTACAATTATCGAAAATTACATTAGGTTCATAATTAATATCTAAACATTCATATTCTTTGAAATTACGCCACTTTATTTTAATTTCAAAGTCACCACATTCAAAATAATCGTGATGTTTATGGATAATTAAATGTTCTGAATTGCTGCGCTAAATTATCAATTAAAATTAGATTTATTCAATACATGTTTGTATAAGATAGGGGTCGCCAAAATTGTTCATATGGACTCTTGGATCATGAAAATTATGATATTATTGAGGAATCATGGGACAAGAAAAAAATTATTTATATTCTTTAAAATGTAATAATTATTATTTTTTGGGTTCATGGTATTTGTATATTTAAAAATGGGGTCCACAAAAAACGTTTTGAATGCCTTGATATATAGAATAATTTATTAAATTAAATATAAAAATACAAATAATGGTATCCACAATTAAATTTTGTGGATCCATAATAAAAAAAATTTGGAAAATCCTATATTACTACATGTATATGTATTTAATTTTTGTAATGCATAAATAATTAATTAAAAATTTAGTGGATTAATTTAAATTTAAATACGTTGTTAAATGTATTAAACTCTGTATTTATATTTACAACAAAAATATACTGGTAACTTGATATTCCCATAATTTACAACATGATCTTTACTAAAACAAAAATATAGCATTAATATTAAATACATTTTATCATACATTTGAAGGTTCAGGTAGTTTTTAATTTTTTGTAAATTATAATTTACATAAACTGCAATTTTATCAAACATCAAATCTGAGTCCAAAATGACCGTTAGGTTAAAGTGATTTAAAGTTTTCTTAAGACAGTGATTTCCAGTCAGCTTCACTTAGTGACATAAATTTCAATTAAAAAAAATTTCGTGACACATTAATATTATTACTAATACAGTGAGACCTCTCAATACCACCATTTTGGTTTTTCGATAATTATGACCGTATTGACGGTTTGGCGTTATCCTTACTTAGTGATTGCTCTCGAAAAATCTCGAGAAATTTAATTATTCTTAAATTTAAAATTATTTTTCAAAATTTTCTAAGATGTAAAATGTAGTTTGTTATATGAATGCAAAAATAAAATCTTTAAAGAATAATTATAAGTTTTAGGAAACGCTTTCTTGTTATACATCTTAGCAGTGGCTTTATCTGTATGTAACTGGTTTTGTAATGCCTTAACCCTAGTTTTCTCAAGAGGTCGATAGAATTTATGTGATGGAGTCCAAGGAAGTTTTGAGGAAAGCTCATGATTCAACACTGTAGTGGCAGGACAAAGGCTAATTCTGCTGGACTAAATTTAGTGGATTTAAAAACATTCGTACGCATAGCGAAAAGAACGGAAGTAAGGTGATCATCCCAATCGGAATCATCATCAGCCTGAGCGAAATGATGAAGACCCGCCTTAATTTGTTGAACGGCATGTTCGGCAAGACCATTACATTCTAGATGATAACTAGTAGTTTTACATTTTCTAATCCCTAAACTATCACATAATTCATGAGTTAGTTAGTAATTATAACTGATTTTGTATTCTTTTCTTGGCTATTTCGTTTGGTAATCCAGGTTTAAAGGCGGGTTTTAAGGTGAGAGGACACTGTCCGATGGCATTTTTATATTTTTTGCAGTTGGGCAATATAAGGAATGGATATATCGACATCGTTTGTGGGTTCAATATCCATAGGTATTATTAAACAGACAGATGTCTTCGATTTCCAGACATTTTTTCAAAAACGCGTTATATATCAGACATCGAGGGATGTCTGTTACTTCGGCAGTTTGGATGACTTTCATCATTGGTCTACGGAGAGATGGGAGGTTGATTAAGGCTTGGATATTAGGTTGAGACGGGCCATCCTATGTTGGTAACTAGCAGTTTCTTGTCGTTGTTGGCTGTCTCTGCACACAGGTTTCCAGGTGGATACCGATGACTGACTAGCATTACTGAGAGTAGGGGATGATTTTGCAGAATTAATCTGTCCTGTCTTAATGAATAGAGGAGGAATTTTCTGATTTGAGATGTTAGGAGTAACTAATCTCACATCCGAACATTATTGGGAGGGTGTGACGTTTCCAAAGGACATTGTGACGTCATTATTCTTAACGTAATCAAGGATCTTCGTTATGCTTGGTTTTGGTTTAGGAACGGACTGGTTGTCAACTATTAGCGGAGTATTAAACAAAATCCGTAAATACGCGCATAGTGTTGTTTGCGGTACGGTTTTGGGTAGACGTTGAGCGGTGATATTTGTAGGTAGTCCTTCCAATATTGCTTTGTATTGCTCATCTTCTGTTAGGTGGTCATATAGCTGGCGCTAAAGGACCAATTTTCTAAACCATTCGTTTAAGTTGTCTTGACATAATGGCGGTAAAGCGGCCATCTAGATTAACGTAATAGTAAGTAATTTATCTTGGTTCATATGTTATGTCTATAGTTTTTGATTATCGGGTTAAGTCCATAGATTTAAGACCTCGAGTCGTGTCGATATTTTTTGATAAGCGAGTTTTTAGACGACCAAATTCTATATGAAAAATCATATCTTATTAATTAACCCAGCCTAATTGGACCATTCATTCCATATGATCTATATGAAATTACGGTTACCAATTAAGGTGTTGGGTTAGATTAATTATTCACAGATAACATATTAATTAATCCAACATAATTGGACCCTTCATTCCATATGATCTATGTGAAAAAACTACAGTTACCATATTTGAACATCTAGCATCACCATCTAGCTATTTGAAAAATAAAATATTTCGAAGCAGATACAAAATGAATACAAAATTCTTACATATAGGCAATATTAATACATTTGTATTATACTTTGGAACCATCATTTAATAAATACGTTCAAAAAACTTAATGTAATAATGGCTTCTACTTTCCTATCATAAAAAGTCAAATTTAACAACCAATTAAAGAAAAAAATTCAGCACAGCCTTAAAAAACGGAAAATTTGTATTTTTTAAACTTTTCTATCAACTATATTTAAACTTTATATACTAACTTATACGGATTAAAAACTCAATTTATGAATCGTTTCCAACACTTTATAATATTTTAAAAATATCTAAACAAGAAATTTGTGATGATTTATGAGCAAGTTTTATGGATCATTTAACTACTCTAAAAAATTTATTTAGAAATTATTTTCATATGCAAGATTTATGTAATAATTGGGTTAGAAATCACTTTTGTTTAAATATTGCACATGTTAAAAAATTATATATACCCCAACAGGATATCCTTGTCGATTTATCTTGCTTTATTTATTACTGAAAATTTATTTAAGACTCATTATCGATAAAAATATTTTATTAGGGGTCCACAAAAATTATTTGGTAAAATTGGGGGTCCGTCAAATTTAAATTTAGTTTGAGAACAACTGCTATAGGGCCTATATTATAGGCCTACAATTTTCATCTGGCCCGGTCTCTAACATGTAATAGAAAGCGGTCGACAATATGTCAAGTAAAATAAAAATATTATAATAATTATAAATATTCGCTCACATTCTCCTTATCTATATAAATTAGAACATGACTGAAACTCCATTTGTACGGTCAATGTATATAATTTCTACATTAGTACAAAAACATTGCATATTAACATTTGTAAATAAATTTACCAAATAGAAGACTCTCTACTTAAATTTATAGATTCAAGTTTAGCTAAAATTAAATATTAAATAGAAAATTATAAAATTACTTTCACTATCCGAAATCTATTTAAAAAAATATATATCAAAAATAATAAAAGAATGAAAAAATATGTATACCGTTGAATCTTTAAATACATTGAAGCAAGACGATGATAATACTGAAGATTTTTTAACAAATTCGTCAAAAAATTCCTCATCACTTGGATAGCAAGTATTTTCATACATTTTATAAATTTCTGAAGCTGGAGTATTGACACGTTCTTTTTGTTTTTTTTTTTTTTGATAAACAAGCAAATTAATATTTAACAATTTAAGAATGTCTAGTTTTTTCAATTTTAATTTAGAAAATCTAAAATCATGTAAATTAAAAATTAATCAAAAGTCGATACTTTTTATCAAGAGTCAATAATAACAATGATTTTAGTCGAACAAAATTTGCATTGTCGGTGAATATATTACTTTTTGATACATTGGAATAACAATCTAAATGTTGGTAATATAATTTAAATACACATTATTAATTATGACAGCTTAAAACCTTCAGTTAATCTTAAATTTTAACATATTTCATTAACAAAATTTCATAATACAATGTACAGAATTATAAAAGTGACAAACTCTAGGATTTTTCGTTTTGACAAAACAAGACAAATCTCGAAAAAATTTATACCATCACAGTGGCGGATTTAAGGGTTGCAGAAGGTGCAGTTGCCCCCTAAATTTTTAATTAATGTTTTGTAAAATAACTAAAAAGTTTTTAATTTATTAAAACAATATATAAAACAATATATAAACAAGATGGCGCATAACATTAAATTTTTTTATTATTGCAAAAAAATACAAATTTGGACACTATTGTATAACAATTTTTAACTGAAATTAGAAGAGACGCTTTAAAATCAAACTAGACGCCTTGATATTAAAAGAGATGATCTTAAATTTTTTTTTGACTTAGGCGAATTTAAATATATTGCTCGCTTCGATCGCACCCCATTAACTAGCCTCTTGGATCCGCCTTGCATCATGTTTTAGATAAAGATTCCTAACTTTTACGATTACATTGCATTGACGGAAAGTACATTTTATAATTGTAATAGTTTTGTGGTTGCCAAATTTATCCTTTACTGACTAAAGTTTATTCATACCCATATAAAATTGAATGTATTAAAATTAAGTGTCCTAGAATAAAAATAATATACCACATAAATAAACCAAATATAAAAATACAATTCGAGAGATAATTTTAAAAAATTAAATTAAATTAAAAAATAAAACTTTTAAATTCTGTATTGTTTATACCTTTAATATTGAGCAACTTTTTAAATGAATTTTCAGCAATTGTTAAATGCTTGAAAAATAAAATTTTTTTCAGTTTTTCCTGTTCATAATTTCTCTAAAATTATATATGAAAAATTATTAAAAACGTTAATAAATATTAATTAATTATTACGTAATTTTTTTACTTTTCTATTAAATGAAAAAAAATTTTTGTCATAAAAAAATTTACCAATAATTTTAATAAACATACATTTATTAATAATTATTATTAACATACATTAATAAAGCATTAACATTGTCGTTAATCCCAGCCTCAAAAACGCATATCTTCATCATCAAAACACCAAATTACCCTTTATTTTTATTTATATATTGAATTTATTTTTATAGTAGAATAAAAATGTCCGTCCTCGGCAAAGCTAGGATGCTGTTTGTATAAAGTACATAACAGTCAAGCTAGTTGTATAATAAAAAAGTAATCATACCAATATTTGAAAACTGATATTAGATAGTAATAATTTCCATGAATTTAAAAGTTCGTTTTTGGCTATATATATCTACAATTATGAAATATAAAATATGAAAATCCACAAACCATTTCGGCAATTTGAGTTTTGTTCAAAATAGTCTTTAAATTTTTATTAGTTTGATAATTAATTGTATTATTTTCATAGTATATTTTTAAATATGTTTGAACAAGTCGATCTTCAAAGAGACATACATTTTTGTTGAAACTAAACGAATCTTGAAATACAGCCTAAATAATATTATGACGAGAAAAAAATATTTAAAAATATTAATTAAAATAAAAATTACGTTTATATATTGAAGGCTTTCGGAAGTATCGGAATAATCAGAAAGTTTGGTAATATTGTCTAAAAATTTAAAAAATATAAAAAATTTGTACCATGATCTCGATCATTTGTCTCTATGTAATTATATACTTCCTCAAATTTAGATTTGATATTTTTCTAAAATAATCGTATTATTTATGAAAAAATAAAACACTACATCGATAGAGTTACTCCCACTCATATTTTAATATTTAAAAAATTATAATTATAAAATAATGATAAATTTGTTTATATTTACCATGTTACAAAATTTTTAATAGAAAATTTGTCAAATACACATGTATCTAACAAAATAAACATTTTCAATAAAAAACTAAAAGTACATTGTGAAATGATTGACAAAGATGAAGAAAATATAAAAGAAGCAGAAATGGACAAGCAAGAAAATAATGAAAGAAATAATGATACTTACTATTTTACTAAAGAGGACGCAATTGAACAGGTATTGATGATTTGTCATCTAATGAAAATATATAATTGTAGGAAATTGATTTGACACATTGTCAAATTAGTCAATTGGATGGAATAAGCAAACTAGAAAAAATTAATGTAAAGTATAAAAAATTAAATTCAGAAAATTTACAAATTTACAACAATTTTAGACCATGTATCTGAGACAAAATTTGTTCAAGTTTATTGAACCAAATTTTGCTGAATTTGGAAAATCTTTGACTCATTTAGATCTCTATGATAATCAAATTGAACACATTTCAAATCTTGAATCTTTAATTAATTTAAAGTAAATAATTTTGACATTTTTAATTTTTTATATATCTTTTACCCTATATTTTATAGGGTGTCTATTTAAATCCAACCATTTATACTAAAAATCAAAATTTACCAACACTAACAAGAAAAATTCAATTTTAACAACCCTTAAAGGAAAAATCCAGTTTTACCAACCTTTAACGGAAAAATTTCAGTTTTACCAATCTTTAAGGAAAAAATCCGGTTTTACCTGTAATGCAAGTCGGTTTATCTTAAAGGGTTCAGTTAAACCGTGAAAATTAAATTCGATAAAATTTATTTTTCAAAATTTCAAACAATCAAATAAACAAAATCATAAAGTGATCTTCACT
>LWCA01000350.1:0-31008 GCA_001642005.1 Intoshia linei | reverse complement strand
AACCATATGAACGTTAAATTGAAATGCGCATCAGGATTTTTTATATTTTTTTAATTTTTTTTAAAGTAATATGACTTTTATATAATTATTCATAGTATAATTGGTGGCTTTTTACGAAAAAAAAAAATTTCCCAACCCTACTGTATATATTAATTTAGTTATTAATTATAATATTAGTATCCAAATTTTCAAAATTTGATAAAACCACATATTTGAATATATCAGCCAAGTAAATTTATTATTTATTGAATATATATTATGTTAATAAAAAAAGGGATAAATGTTTATAAAAATGTAATTAGTTCCCCCATCATATGGACACACACAATAATTGTATACGTTATAATGATAATGTCTGCTTTTGGTATACATTACGGCCTTTTACATTTAAAAACATTTGATAAGGTAATTTTGAAATTTTAACAAATTAGAATAGACCATAATAATGTTTTTCCAAGATTTACAAATCAACTTGTTTAATGATTGTTGATATTTATCCTCATTCTTTAAATACAATCAAATTTTGGAAAGAAATGATCAAGTAATAGTATTTGACAAAATGTATAATTAATTAGTGACATGTATAAAGATGCGGATACCCAACCCAAGCCAAAAATATATTTAGTCAAAAACACGGAAAAATTGTTGGTTAAAGCTATAAAATTGTAAATAATTTAAAATGGATAAATAAACATGGTTTAGTGATATAATCCAAACCAGCTTTGAGGAATATGAATGTCGGGTTGAAATGAAAAAATTGGATTCAAATAAAATTTTTATAGAAAAGTATAAAATGTATAACAATTCTTGCAAATTAAAGTGTTCTCCATGCTGTGTTAATAATGAGAATATTATTGATTATAGCTCTCGAGAATATTATAAAAATGTACTTTCCAAGTATAACGATGCTTTATCTCAACAATGTTCAAACTTTAATTCTGCTACAGCGATCGGAATCACATTTTTAGTCTTTGATTCTGTTTCAGAAACTTTAGAGTTTTTTTCGTATGAAATATGCTTATTTTTTTTTAGTTTTAAAATGAAATTTAAATCTGTTCGCAACAATAGCATCAATTTATATTCATCAAAAATTAGTGACGCTCCCAATGCGACTGATCTGATTTGGTAAATTATAAATTTATATAAATATAGAATGACAACGTTAATATTAATATTAATGTTAATTTTGTGCTTTTTTATAGGGAAAATCTGGCTTATGTGAGGTCTACTTTGATGTTTCGTCGAATGTGTACAATTTTGATATTGCTTATTGTGTTAATTTTTTTTACTACTCCAACTGTTTGCCTCAAAATTTTTAATATTATTGATGTTGAAACCTTTAATATATCTGAATCGGTAATTTTTTAATACATGTTTGTATCTGTTTATTTACAGAATTAATTTTTAATAGATATCAAAAATTGGATTGATTTTACCTACCTATTTATTATTCATTTTTACCTTATTGTTGCCAAATGTTTGTTATTTAACTATTAAATTATGGAAACACAAATTAATGTAATTTTTTATTGATGGTGCTGTTAAAAGGAAGACGTGTTAAATCAGCATCTAACAAAACTATAAGTAATAAGAGTATAAAGGTAAAAATACCCAAAGTTAAAAAAATTTACAACGATCCACCTAAGGCTCAAACGCCCTATGTTGGTGCTACCGGCCATGATAGAAATCATTGATTTAGTATAACTCAGCGTTTCTCAAATGCTAGTGGGTGGACCATTACTGGTCCTTTAATAATTTTGAAAAAAGTTTTACCATTTAAAATTCAATTTAAACGTTTTTTATCAAATTATTTTATCAAAGGTTGCCTCATAATTTTTCTTTAATGTTCCGCGTTAAATTTTATAATTTATTACAGGTCCGCCGTGGAAAAATTGTGGGAACCCCTGGTATATATGATATGTTTCATAAATTGTGTTGAGATTGAAGCAGTTTCAATGTATTTGTTTGTAATATATTCTAGTTCCAATTTTCGACAATCTGTCATGATTACAACCTCAGTACATTTAATAATGATGGCGTTGATTTTCCCTGCACTCGGTGTTACCAGGTTTTTTATGCAATACTATATATTTATAAATATTAATATATTATTAGTATAAATGCTGTTTTGGTATATTTTACATTAAGTAAACACGACACTGATGATATTTCATGGGAGTAATTTTTAGTGTAAATAATTATTTATACATTGTAATTTAAGTAAAAATTATTTTTTATATTTTGATAAGGATGTAAGGGATAAATGTGTAGTAGACATTGTCTACTTAAGTCAAATCATTTTAACTAAAAATCAAAATTCACCAACCCTTTTGTGAAAATTCTTGTTTTACCAAATCTTAATGGAAAAATTCAGTCTTAACAACCCTAAAATGAAAAGATCAGTTTTACTAAACTATTAGTGAAAATTCCAGTTTTAGCAACCTTAATTTCACCATCATTCGTTTCACCCTAATATAATGATTCATTAAAAATTGTAATTATTAATTTTTTTGTGGGTCCACAGGTTTTTTGTAATATCATCTTAGGGTATCACAGCGAAAAAGGGTTGAGAATGTCTGACTTAAACTACAACAACGAAACTAAAAGGAATACAACTTAGTTATTATTATTTTTATATTTATTACAATCCTATGGATTGAATCCTTTGCAATATTGGTAAAATTCGTCTGAAATATTTTTTCCTGAAATATATATAATAAATGTTATTATTTATATAAAGTGAAGATTCCGTTAATTATTGATACATAATTGGTATTTTTAAGTTAGATTTTCAACATGAATTTATTTTTTTGGTAGAATAAAAATGTCCCTCGGCATAACTAGGTGATGTTTGTACGTAGTACATAACAGTCAACCTAGTATCATATATTATTAATACATGTACTATATGTATAATGTATATTATATATATACGAAGTCGGGTCGCACATGAATTTGAAACTGACCGCAAATTTGACGTGGCTATAATGCATGCAATACATATTACATGTTAATAATTATTAATTAGTATTATACATGGTAGTACATTACAATTAATAAAATCAATTTAGTAAAGTATTTTCTTTTACGTCTTCTTCATTTTTCGTGAACTATCTCATTACCAACTGCTTTATTGGATGTTGTGTTGAATTACTGAGAATACCAGATTTGTTGTTATATTTTGTTAAAATTATGGGATCGAAATCGTCTGTTGAAAGACGATTAATTTCAGAGGTTATTATTATTTTATAATTATTTATTTTTGTAATATACACATATTTGCGTTATAATTAAGGCTTTTACTCCAATGATCTAGAACGGTGGTTCCGAAATTGTGCTTAATGATAGTTTAGTGCAGAGTGCACAACCTTTTCATCAATTCAGCCGAAAAGCTACATTATCTATACCAGGGGTGTCAGACTCAATTTGCTTGGAGGGCCAAATGTGAAAAAAAATCTGTACTCAAAAAATTATGTTAAAACTAAGAGATTTAATTAATTTATAATAATTTTAATTCATAAAATGAAATATGAAACAATAAAAATGAAGTAAGTGTACAAATAATGTTCAAATTGTAATAATGAATAAATAAATTAATAAAAATATATGAAAAAACTGTAAAATAAGAAATATGTGTAAAAAATAAAAATTTATATTATAACGCGGACCGCACATTCCATAATTGGGGGGGGGGGGCGTACATGGCCCGAGGCCGAATAATTGACACCCTTNGGGGGGGGGGGGCGTACATGGCCCGAGGCCGAATAATTGACACCCTTATAGATTCTATAGACTTCAAACAAACAAATCACCAAACGTTTTGTATGGTCATTTTGATAATGTTTTAACATTTGGGTCCACATTTTTTGGGGAGACTATTCCAGCAAAACCCAGTGAAATTTTTCGTGTAAATCGATTTGAAATGGTAAAAAAAAATTTTAGGTATTGGGCGCGCTTCAACAGTAAAATGTTTGGATATCATTGACCTTTAATTTTTTACAAAAGGATTAGTCTGATGTAGACATTGAAATGAATTCCAGTTGAACTAGAGAAAAATTTCAGATTCATTTCAATCTCAGAAATCCACATGTTACTGGTCAAAAACGAATTTTAATATGTTATCAAATGGGCCAAAAGTTAATTTTAGATATGTTTGATAAATTTATAAAAGTTACATTTATAATTCAAAAGTAAACGTCAATTTATTAACAGCAATTATTCAAATTTTAATTAGCTTTTAAAAGATTGAACCCTTTACTTATATAAAATTGAATGTATGTGTTTTATCATATATTTAAAAAATCATTCAAGGCAAAACCCAATTTCCTTTTTTTTTTAAATAAAATCATCTCAATCCATTTCTCTTTTTTTAAAATTGAAATATATCATGTGTAAATTTTCAAAACTCGGCCCGGAAAATTTTTTGAAATAAAAACGTGTCCCACAAGATACAAAAGGTTGCTGACCCATGCTTTAGAGAAATTGATTTCAATTTAAAATATTTGCATTTTTATCAGTAAAATTGTAAATTTCTGTAGATGTAATTATTGCCACTTAATAATTATAACAGCGCTCCAAATTCCGGTCCGCGGACCATTACTGGTCCATGAAAAATTTTTACTAAAATTAAAACTCAATTTATTATGTTTTTTATCGATTTTTTTTTAATAATTATTATAATTATAATAATAAAAATTATATCATCTATCATCGGTCCCCGTGAAAAAAGTGGGAACCCTGAATTATACACTAAATAGTGAAATTTAATTTTACATTACCGGAAGCGTCAGCCCCCAAAAAGAGCTAGGTACTGTTTGTACAAACTACATATTACTTGTAACAGGAAAACTATAAGAATATATAGTTTATAATAAAAAAAATTGATATGCATAATTATTTCTGAATAAATGAGTAATCGACGTGTTGGGTAACCCTGTTATTTGTTATTGCCAATTTGTTAAAAATAAAATTTAAAAAATATAATTAGAAGGAACGATTTCAATTTAATTATGGGAAATGTTATGCTGAATTGGTTTGCATTTGTTCAATTGTGATTACATATAGTTTAATTTGTCCGATAATAACTATATTTGGTAAAGTATTTAAGAAATAAATTTTACATATATAAATTGTATTAAGTAATAGCTTTTGAAAAATTTAAAATGCATTTTCTATTATGTTATATTACATCAGTTTGGCGGTTTTACGAAATTATAAAATTTTAGACTGATTGATATCTGTATGTCGAAGATAGCAAAGTACAAAATAATATGTATAAACGTAACGAAAAAATCAAAATAGAGTTTGATTAAAATAATTTTAAATTTCTTTTGAAAGGGTTATAAAAGTAAATTTTTAAGACTTGGATTTTGTGAAACCTTCAAACGAACGGAAACGTTTATTATTTAAATTTTAAAATGTAGGTTTTCTTTATTTCTTGTTTCGTCAATTTGTGGATCGATACAATTTATTTTATGAATATAAAGCATTGCATGTATCTGTTCGAAAAACAGATAAAATGCATCGTAATGCTTTATTTCTCACGTTTTCTGGGACAATTGTTCAACAATTTTTCATGCTTTTACTGAATTATGTACGAAAAAGTAAAATATATAATTAATATTATCTGTACAATAAAATTTTAGCTCAGCAAAAAGTTTTACTATATATTCAATTTTCATTTCTAATATTTTCCATATGGATGGGAATGGGATTTTTGCTCTATTACAATTATAAATATGGTGCTAAAATAGAACGAGTACGATTATTACTTGTAATTAAAATATTATATTCATCATTGGTATATTTAGGAAGAAAGAGAAAACATTGACAATGAATATTTGGTATTTTGATTTTTAGATTACATGCAATTTTTTTAGAATTATGAATCTCTACATTCCGTTGTATCAAAAATTCAAAACCCTAAAGTAGTACAACAGCTCAATACAATGATTGAAAAAGAAATGTAAATTAAATAAATTTTTTAGTTAATAATTTTTCATAATATAATCAGCATTCATTCGTTCATTTTGTACTTTGGCGATGCCTTTATATTTTGGAGTATTTTTGTTTAATTCTGTTTGAGGGTTTGCAAGTTTCTTTTTCTTTTTATCATTACATTTAATTTTCTCTTTTATTTTTGACGTGGGTTTCATTACTTTCGGTCCAGTTTCAATTTTATTTTGTTTGGGTATAATTTGCTATAATTGAAAGAATTAAATGAAAGAATTTAAATGATTCTTACGTTTGTGTTTTTGACTAGTCCACATTTATAGCATGTTCTCTAAATTAAATATTATATTGTACAATGTACATTTTATTTTAATTTTTTATATTTACCTTTTGATTAATTTTAAAAGTAAAATATTACATGTAATAGGGTAATGACAATTATGTTTAAAACAATAAAAACTGTTATTATTAGAAACGTTATATATCTCCATATGTACTTTTCATTTTCATATATATTTTTGTTTAAATTTTCTAAGCAGTTGAAATTTTTTTCTTTAATCAGTTTAAGCTGTAATTTCGTTTCATCATAATATTGTTGAAATGTTTTTAGTTTCGACATTAAAATTTTTTAAATTAAGTTAAAGTTTAAATTCTGCCTTTTATTTTTTCTTTTAGTGATAAACATCTGCCAAGAAATTATCTTGGTGATCCTCCATTTCAATATTACTTCAAATATGACTAAAGGTTAGTTATTTATGTTATTGTTGTTGTTTAAATTTTAATTTGATGGTTCATTTGGATTTTTTCAGAGTTGGAGCTGAAGTTGATAGAATTTGATGAAAAATTTGTTTTTCTTGTCCTTACTCTATGCTTAGATAAAGTGGGCAGAAAAAATACGTAATATCAATTTTAGTTTATTTGATGATAAATTTAAAGCCAAAACTACTTATCTATGATGACGAATAAAAATTTTCGGCTTAAAATTTATTTCAAATAAACTAAAAGTGATAGTACGTATTTTTCTGGACACTTTACTTTAGATTTATTCAAAAATTTTTTGTGAACCCATATTTCAATTTATTTCTATTCTTATTAGAATAATTATTATTAGTTTTTATTTCAGATACATTTCATGATTTGTTTATGAAGGCCAAAATAGTACTGGCGGAGGAAACGGAAAAATTAAAGCAATGTCAATTAGAAAGATTACAAGACAATTCTTCATACGACCAAAAAAAGTGGACTTACATAATTATTATCATTTGTTTGGCTTATATTGGATTTCATGTGCTACTTATTAATATTTTGATAGTAATAATATAACATTGAAATTATATAGAAATAATATATAATATAAAATGACATTGTGCCTTTTTAAACGTTTTCCGTTTTAAGAGTTTTAAGCAATGATTGTCAAACTTGGATGCGCGTAGGCTTAGTGTCATCTCACATTTGAAAATTATATATACACGTTTTTTTAGTTTTGGACTATATCTGACTTGATGGCATTGTTTGAGAAACTTTTTAGGGGTCTATTTTTGATTACGGGTAGTAATAACAGTAATAGAAAGAATGAATTTATATTTTTTGTAATTTTCTCATCACTAGTTAAAAATGTAATGGTGAATCTTGCCATTGATGATTAAACACTTATCGGTTAATTATACGGAAATTGCTTAGAAAATCTTACTTTTAAATTATTTTTATTCCCTTTTAGCCAAATTGTTTGTATTGTCAAAAAAGATCCAAAACTGGTCAATTAGGATGAATACAAATGTCATTAAAATCTTGTTATGTATAAAACCGTAATCCATTAATCTTTATGTTTTATGTGTGCTTTTTTTGTATTAAAATTTACAACTTTTATGTTAAATTTAAAACTACATGTTAGTTGTTTAAAGTTCTTATAATTTTATAAAAATTGTCACTAAAAATAGAAATAAATGAGGTAGAATTGAATTTAAAGATGCAAAGTGAACAACCAAACAACACAAGACCACTCAAAACATAACTACAGGATCTCATCGTAACATTCCAGTAAATGACGTTATATTTTAGTTTTTGTAGAACATGTATGAAATTTTTAAAATGGCAAGCTCTTCCACTAAAAATTTTCAAAAATTAATCTTTTTTAAACGATTATCATAAAACTATCACACGCAACTTTATCAGTATTTGGACCATGAAATTTCGAAAAAAAGTATAAAAAATTACACCCCTATTGTACAATAGGGCTATTCCAATTTTGACTTTTTTTGGACATTTAAAAAAGAAATATATAGACAATAATTTCCATTTAATTTGCTGCAGAATTATATAAATATTTTTTATTTTCCTCACAAAAAACCTCCGCGTCTTTACTTTTTTTTCACCGTAGTTTTCATGCATTTGTTAAAATTTTAAGATATAACATAGATCATGTAACATTAATTATATTAATTAAAAAAAATCGCATATTTTAGACACATTTCACGGACAAAATTTTTATCATTTTTAAAAAAATTACATAATTTCAAAAAAGACCATAATGTATATAAACTGGGTTAAAATAATTTTGTTAAGTTTATAATATAATAATTAAAAGTAAAATAATTTTAAAATGATAAAATTATAATTGATAATTTATTGTCATTATATGTGTCTTGACTTGACATTTTAGATTTAATACTAAAAACAATCAGAATATTTTAATTATTAAATGCCATGAATAGACAAATTAAAAGTTGTAATTTGAAAATAATATAAATACCAATGTATACCAAATGAACTTTACTAAAATTAAAAATGAAACTTAAAAACATTTTTAAGAAAAATTATATAATAGGTGCTTCAATTTTATCTTCAAATTTATCAAAACTGTATGAAA
This sequence comes from Intoshia linei, assembly GCA_001642005.1. Classification (NCBI taxonomy): domain Eukaryota; kingdom Metazoa; phylum Orthonectida; family Rhopaluridae; genus Intoshia; species Intoshia linei. The sequence goes on along the minus strand of LWCA01000350.1, from coordinate 22,190 downwards.
CAAGCAACAATTTATTGAAAAATGGAGTAGATTATTTACACCTTGATGTAATGGACGGACATTTTGTTCCAAATTTAACGATTGGTCCTCCAGTAATTTCTAGTTTAAGAAATGAACTGCAAAACGCATTCTTTGATGTCCATTTAATGGTATCTAATCCAGAACAGGTAATATATTTAACTAGGTTGTCTCTGCCTAGGGCACATTTTTATTATACTCAAAAAATAAATTCACGTTGAAAATCTAATTTAGAAATACTACTATTTACTATTATCAATCTTTTAAAAAAGTGGTTCCCAAATTTGTGTCAGGTGGAACCATCATATCACATTACTTTATACTTTAATTGAATTATTTCATCTTAATTTTTTGTTTGTTAAATGATGTGGATGTTGAAAATAAGAATTTGAAATTTAAAAATTGCGAAGGAATGAATTACATGAATGTATATAGATTTTCACCCATATTTTTTTTGAAATTGTAGGTCAATATTTTTATTTTAATTCGAAATATTTGAAAAATATTGGTTGATAATATATTAAAAATTATTTTTCACCGGGAATGCGTAGATTTCGCGGGTTTAACTTTTGTATTTATATTAACTGGAATAAGCTCTATCAGACTAATTTTTTTTTAATTTTCAGACCGTTAATTAATTCACATGTTTTGTACATCATATTAATCACAATCATTAAAATATTTCAAAAAAATGATATATGACACTACTCATCGTTTCACACGATTCGTGCGTTAAATGTTTTATAAGAGTCTATTTTAATTTTCTGTTGCTTTGAGTTTGGTAGGTTTGGCTCTTTTCCCAACTGTGAACAAATATATTAAACGACATTTACATTTTTATGTTACAGTTATGTTATATTTATTATAGGGTTAACGTTTTACAGTGGCCAGTGTTCTCCCCTGATCTAAACCCTATTGAAAACACCTTCACTCTTAAAAAATCTTAGGCTTACTGAAAAAAAATTTGCACCAATTATTAATCTAATGGCCAAATTTTTTGGGGTTGATACAACAGTTCATTCACAAAAATGTATGATTAATTCAATTATTTACTATTATAATTATAATCAGTGGCGGCTCATAGATAAAATAATTGGTGGGCTGCAAAAAGAAATAGATATTATTTTAAAAAATTCCATTCGATGGTTTTTTGATGTCACAAACTCCTTCAGTGACAGTGTCGTTAAAATTGTCAATATAAATCATGTATAATGTATCGGAATTTTAATATAGCTATTACACCGTTGAATTGTGAATTTCAGTGAGTAGGGCCTACACACCTACAGCCCTCTATGACGAGCCACCACTGATTATAATTATTTTTTAATAAATTACAATTTATTGTCGAAATTCGAGCGAATTATTACAAAATACAATGTAGTGATAAAAATAATAATAATTTATTTATTTTTTAGAATTAATGAGATGATTGACCTGAAGATTCTTACAGATTTTCTTAATATTAGGCTCTAATGTTGTAAGCTTTAAACGTAGATCTCGTTTTCAAATTTGGAGTATATTCCTTTTTTTGTTAGTACATATAGTTTTATAAATTTAACATTTTTATTTGCATCAACGGCAAATCAATGAGATGCAACCTTTTTTCATAAGGATTTTTCATAGAAACGTGGTATCATTTTTTCTTAAAAAACACTTTGCAGCTACACTTAATAGACTTATAATCAGTAATTATAATTATAAGTGGAATAAAAATTGTTAAAAACACTTTTTTAGAAATTTTTTTAAATCAAACATTATTTTGTGTTTAAATACAGCACAATATCGTATTTCCTTTTGGTCAGCATTTAAATTTGAAGAATCAGTTATTTTGATTTTAAACCAATAAATACTGGTATTTTTTAGTAAAACTAAAAAATATAATTAATAAATTTTCTATAACACTAGACAACAAAATGAAAACTTTTTTCGAGGATCTGCATGACACCCATACAAATAAAAAGCTGAAATTTTCCTGATCAACATGATACTTCTCTTTTTAATTTTACAATTCGCTATCAAAAGATAATGATTGACAACATCATAGCAACTAAGCTATTTCAATTAATTTTCAATTTAATTATAGTATATAATGAGATGATCACATTTAAATTAAAAAGAAATGAATATTAAATAAATTACAGGTGTACAAAAATTTAACTGACGACAGGCGCTTTAACCGGATGAACATCTGATATGAGCTATAATGAACCTTTTAACAATACATTCTAGTGTCTAAATCCAGATTTTCGGAAAATATTTAGTTCGATTTTTTTGTTATTGATATTTAAAAAAAATATTTTAATAAATTTAATTTGGACATTGCTCAGTATACATTGAAAAACTGTTTCTTGAGATGATAATGGCTGGGATGATGAAACTAAATTATATACTTCCATTGGAATTCTATATAGTTGAATTTTTGATGACCGAATAAGAGTAAAGACTTAATTTATTTGTTTGTTTTCTTCTTTTCAGAATACAGAAATAGCAGTCATTCGCACTTTCTGAATGTTTCCATATTCTAGGTGTCACAAATCTCATTATAGACGAATGTCACGTTTGGTATAGATTTGAGGGATTTCAAAGTTGATTCTCGTATATTAAACTGTATATTTACATTATCAAATTTTTACATTTATCAGTTATAGTAACATTTTTTAGTGTTTGGCAAATATATACCACATCAAAAGCAATAATATGTTTCGTTTATTTCGTAGACATGCATTTTAAATTAATAAATAAATAAATATTCAAACTAAAAAAATTTACCTTTTTTAAAGTAAACATTATTTTGAATAATATAATTGGTCAATTTTTGAATTGAAGTGAAACTTTGTTTTTTTTAACATTAAAAGTGTTAATAAATGGATTATATGAACTAAAACTTATAAATATACTATATCATTAAAATCAGCGCTAGATTATCCACAAGATGGTATTATTTTTATGCAGATGTATTTTTCAGTGTTGTCTAGTGTAATATACAGTTATGGATTTTCCCTTGAGGGTTGGTAAATTTTGATTAAAAATTGTTGAATTTAAGAATATTCTCATTTTTAACTGGTATTTTCACATTATGTCCCCAAAATTACTCAAAACGAACCAGTTTTTGAAAAAACTAAAAGCTAATACCTTTATTAAAAATTTAGTGGATAAAGCCACTATCAGATTGTAAAACAAATTTATTTGTTTTTCATGTGGAAGCTTTTAAAACAAACCAAGAAATTATAAATTGCATCAACAAAGTGACTTCAGAGGAAATGGAGGTAAAAAACTTTATGTAACTTTAAACGTTTAGGTCGGAATAGCGTTTAAACCCAACACTAACATTGACGACATTTTATTGAAAATGTGTACAAATTTAGTGCAGGTCATTTTAATTATGAGCGTGGAACCTGGATTCGGTGGTCAAAGTTTCATGGAAAAAGTTTTAGAAAAAGTAATTTATATAAAAACACATTTTCCAAATTTCACAATTCAAATTGACGGCGGAATAAATGTTTCAAATATCGGAATTTCTTATAAGGTATTTATATTAATTAATTTTTTTTTCTTTTATATTATCAAATAAAACTAAACGTTATAATTATAATGTTCATTTTCTCGTAGGCTGGAGTACAAATGTTTGTTTGTGGAACATCAATTGTTAAATATGATTACCAATCTGCTATGACGGATCTATCAAATGAAATTGAAAAATTTAATTGAAATTTGTACATTACAATAAAGTTATAAAATATTAACAAATTGTACATTTATTGGATCTGGTCTGGTCAGTAGTTATTTTTGAAGTAAATTGGTGGATTTTGTTAATTTGGTACATCATGTTGTAAAAAATTTCCTTTACATTTTTATCTACTTTAGCTGAAGATTCTATATAATAAGCATTGTAGATTTTTGCCAAATTTAAACCTAGAGGTTTAGGTACTTTGACTTTACCGTTTACGTCGCTTTTGTTGGCTACTAAAACTAAAGGAACTTCTTTTGTCCCCATTACTCTGATAATTGATTTCAGCAAGGATTTACATATTTCGAAACTAAGTTTTAAATTAACTATTAATTAGTCCAGTATATTTTATTTTGAAAAAAAAAAAAAATTATTGAACTCTTCGAATCTTAATCGGGAAATAGATTCCAGTTTTCAATAAAAAGTTGATTCGAAGATTTTTTCAACATTATAAACCGTTTTATTAAAATGTAAACCTTTTCATAGAATCCATACTGTACACTACAATAAACCCATCCACCTGATACGAGTAAAATTCAGGACAGAATGCAAATTCATCCTACAATTAAAAAATATTTTGTTGATAAGAGAATTACTTGACCCAAATTGTCAAAAACTTTGAGAGAGTAATTATCACCATCCAAAGTAAAAGTTTTTTGCCATACTAAAAATTTATATTGTCTACAAATATAAAATTTGATTATTTAATATTTCAGTTTATTATTAAAGTTCAAAAATTATTTCATAATCAAGTCCAAAATCTTAAACTGGAATTTTTGAAAAAAAAATTAATGTACGAAATTAACGTTTATGGTTAAAAGTATATTATTGACAACTAGGTTGACTGTTATGTACTACGTACAAACAGCACCTAGCTCTGTTGAGAGCACATTTTATTCTACCAAAAAAATAAATTCACGTTGAAAATCTAACTTAAAAATCCTACTATTCAATATTATCAATCTTTTAAAAGAGTGGTCCCAAATTTTGTTTCAGGTGGAACCATCATATCACATTACTTTTTACTTTAAAGTGAATTATTCCATGTTAATTTTTTTGTTAACATTTGCGTAAAGAATTTTAAAAAAATTGTTATACATTTAATATTTTTTAATTTATTAGACAGAACCGTGTATAATATTAAAAATAAAGTAAACAGTCCAATCCTAAAAATTGTCATAAATACCATAAATTCCAAAAAAAATAAAATTATATAAACCTATTTTATCATTTTCAATGTGATAATATATATTCAGTACCAATTTACAATAAATACTTAAACAAATCAATAATTAAAGGAATCTGAATGAATCGGAGATTGAAAAATTGCGAAGAAATGAATTATATAGATTTTCACCCATATTTCTTTATTGGAAATGTGTAGACGTTTAATATACATTTTTTTGAAATTGTAGGATCAATATTTATTTTAATCGAAATATTTGAAAAATATTGGTTGATAATATATTAAAAATTATTTTTTACCGGGAATGCGTAGATTTCTGGGGTTGAAATTTTGTATTTATATCAACTGGAATAAGCTCTATCAAAATAATTTTTTTTTGTTAATAAAATATTTCGGAAAAAAAATATATGAATACTAAAATGCTTTTTTGATCGTGAAGGCGTCACTTATTCAGATTGAAATTTTGTGTGTTAATAGGATACAAATGTACCATCTGTAAAATTTTTTAAATTTTAGGGCTGTTTTCAAGAATAAAAAAGGATCTTTAGGGTTTTGGCCCTGAAAATATAGTTTTTTTAAATTTAAATTTATGATAATGTTTAAAATTTTTAATTATCTAAATCGGTTAATTTTCAAAAAAAAAACAATTGAACTTTTTGACCGGTAAGATGTGAGGTTGGAATTTATTCTGTTGACACCCCGAAGAAAACTTTAATTGAAATGTGGATTTTATAAAATTCTAAGATTGGTAGTTATTGAAATAAACGGCAACATAAAAACAGATAAACAAATATTGCAAAGCATTTATATAAGTAAGGATGTCATTTTTATACATTAGATTAAATATAATATTTTAAATTTATAAATGAAATAAAAATGAGGCACTACAATTTCAAATTACGTAAATGTTAGCAGTCTAACCAATTACCATTATCAATAGTAGGAATGTAATTATCATCATATTTCATATGAAAAAATCGAGAAGATAAAGATGATTTTCCTAAAAAAATAAATAAAAATGAAAGCATAAATTTACCACTAGCTTGGCTGCCCATAATGGCTACTCGACGTTTAATTATGTCCGCTTCGGTTCCGGATAAGTAGTCATTATCAAACATTGTTTATATCAAGGTTTGATGGAAATCATTTCATAGTTTCAAAAGTTAAATTCAAACATATTTTTGAATATAAAAAATAAGTTTTTTATATATTTGTTGTAAAGTTGTTATCACAACGCGCTAATATTTCACAACTATTCAATGATAAAATATTGTATTTATTTATACAATATTGATACAGCGCATTATTTACTTGAAAATAGTATGCTTTGGTTAATTGATGCTAATTATTAGTCTAAATTTTAATTGAATTGTACATAAAATTGAATGATAAAGGAAAACGTGAATTAACAAAACTTTACATTTTTCTAATTACTAAGAAGCAGCTGTTAAATCAATTACCATTGTTTTTATCATCTTTATTTTCGTTTTATTGACAAATGCGAAATCAGATAATCTGATTCCAGAGTTGGCAATTGTTATGGATCACAACTTGTGATTTTTCCAAAGCCTAGAGTCTAGGCCCTAGACGATCGCTACATTATTATTTCAATTACTTAATATACTTTTGCCATACCATTTAAAACCCTTTGGGAAAAATCTGATTTTACCAAACCTTACGAGAAAAAAACAACAAAAATAATAAAATGTTTTGCAGTGCATGACAATGCGTTCAGACCCCATTCAAATATTTATTAGATGAATTTCTCAATAAATATCGATATTTCATATACAGTATTTGGATCAATTCCTACAACCTCGTCCCAAAAAACTCATTATATTTAGATTTCCCCTATTTAAATAATACATTCTAAGTATGTAAATATAATAATAATTGTCGTGTTCCATTATATTCGTAGATTTTAAAATGGAACCACAAAAAAATTAAAAGGTTCTATTCGAAACCTGACATAAACATATCAATTTGAAGACTTGATCAAATATTTAATTAACATACTATTTTCACGTAATCACAATTTAAAATGTACTTTTTTATAGTGACAATTTTATTTTTAAGTATAAATTATAATTTATCAGGTAATTTCAGCAAATATATTTTTTACATTCTAAAGTATGTGTAAACGGGAAATGCAGTGGCGAATACCGACAGTGTTTGAATAATAAATGTATTTGTGTGGATGAATACCTAGGCGAGAATGTTGACAGTTACGATGAACCGTGTTATAAACGTGAGTGATTGTTTTATATATTAATTTTTTAATAATTATGTAATATAGTATACAAGAATCTAATTATGGTCAATGTAACATTTAGTTACTATGATGTAATTTTTTAAAATACATAAAACCACTTTGTTCTTTACACAGAACCAGGACCGTTGATAGGGGCTACGGCCCATATGGCCCAAGCCTACAACCATGAGATGCCTACTTTTCTAATGTATTGATAGGTAAAGTTGGAAATGTAACATAACTCATGTTTCTGTCTCATCACAAAGTCATGACATAACTCATTTTATGTTGAACATTAATTTTATTGACTCATCGCTTTGCATTTCCGAGATTTCTTCTTGATATTGCGTCGAGATATCACATACATCCGCTAGCATTGGATGCATCGTCCATAGAAATTAATATTTTTTAAATCAGAAAATCTTGATTTGAAATCAGAAGCTAATAATTTCAAATGATCAACTATTATAAGTATATCAGCATCAGTTACCTCACACCTCTTTAACCAATAAAACCAATAAACCAGTTTTCTATGGTAAGCCGAGTGAATTTGTTCGCAAAAAATATGAGATTTATCAAAGTTTAGATTATCTTGATTTCTTGACAAATTTCACAAGCCCACTCAAATTTTCTATGACCCACTGGTGGGCCGCACACCCCACGTTGGGAATCACTGCTCTAAACTAATTAGCTTATCGGATAATATTAGCTTCTTTATGTTAAGCCCCACTTTCACTCTTCAAAAAATCCCACACTTATCAATTTAATTAGTTTACCTACAAAAAAAATTACATATGCCGATGAACCACTTTACTTTGTTGTAGTTTAAGATTAAAATTTGGTACAAAGTGATTTTAAATTTTTTAAAAATTAAAAATAGGGTAGCAATGAAAAAAACACTTTATTTATTAAGAAGAAATCCATTATATATTTTTTCAACCATATTTATTTGTTGGGAATGTGTAAACGTTCAATGCAAATTTTTTTTTGAAATTATAGGATGATTATTTTAATTTTTTATTAATAATTGTAATCCAACATTTGAAAAATATTGGTTGATAATATATTAAAAATTATTTTTCACCGGGGATGCATAGACTTCTTGAGTTGAAATTTTGTAATTATTTTAAATGGAATAAGCTCTATCAGAATAATTTTTTTTTTTAATTGTCGGACCATTAATTATTTCAAATTGTTTGTTGTAATAACAGTTTCGAAATAAAAAACGAATATTAAAGTACTTTTTTGACCGTGAAAGCGTCACTTATTCAGATTGAATTTTTTTGTGTGTCTTAACAGGATACAACTGTACCATCTGCAAATTTTTTTTAAATTTTAGGACTGTTTTCATTTTAAATGGTAATGTCGGATTTTGATCGTGAAAATGATTTTTTTTGAGGTTACCATTTATGATAATGTTTATGATTTTAAAAACTATATTCAAGAATTTATGTTTAAAAAAATTTTAGGACATGTTTCATTTTTAAAACAAAAGGTAAAATTTGGTTTTTTACCCTGAACGACTCAAATTCTGAATCTGAAAATTAGATAAAAACTCGTCCTGTGAAAAGCTGTATTAGAAAATGGATTTTTTTAAATCCTGCGACTGTCAATTTTTTCAATAAATGGTTACACACACAGACATTCATTTTTATATAAGTAAAGTAAGTACAAATGTAAATGTTAACTGTATGAGATTTATTTTTTAAAATCGTATAAGCACTTATTTGTTTTCTAAAAAAGGCTAATATTGGTTTTAATTGTGAAAATCCAGATTTTTGTTTTTTGAAATTTTAGAACTGATGATTTTATTTTTAAAAAAAAGGGGCAATTGGGTTTTTAACTCTGAAACACTATATTGCTGAACATGAAATTTGCCATAATGTGTCATTATTGAAAAACTGTATTAGAAATTGGGTTTTTTAAATTTTAAGACTGTTAATTTTTTAAATAAGATGATTGAGCCTGAAGATTCTTACAGTTTTTCTTAGTATTAGGTTCTAATGTTGTAAGCTTTAATCGTATAGCTTCTCGTTTTGAAATTTGGAGTCTATTTCTGATTTTTGTTCGTACAAACAGTTTTTAGATCTAAAACATCAATAAGTAGTCTAAAACCAGCATTCAGCTAAATAACAGAATGCAAATCCATTTAAAATTTCAAGTCAAGAGTATTAGAGATGTTATAAATAAAATAATACATTAAATGACTAGGGCTATGTAACACTACGCAACGTTTTTAAAAAATTTTTAGTTGCTTATTTTTCATTTTCGGTGGTCTTGAGCTGAGTGGATCGGCTCTGCTAATATTGTTTGTATTTTGTAAGTTTGAATTATATTAATAAGTTGTATATACAGATTTTAATTTGACCGCTACTTTTCCAGCTTTTAATGGTGAGTAAAATTAAAAATGATATGTAAAATCTCTATAAATTGAACGATGGTTTAAAGCAGACATGATCAACCTTTTTTGATCAACCCACAGATTAAAAAAATTAATTATTGTTAAATTAATCTAATTTTAATAATACTGTCAATTCGTAATATTTTCCAGGTTCCACCAAAAATTTCATCATACCCCACCAGTGGGGCTTGCCCACGGTTGAGAAACACTGAATTAGGGACAAAATAAAAGCGATGTCTAAAGATTGTACAATGTACATTTATGGCGAAATTGACAAACATTATAAACTGAGTATTCTGAATCTAGCATAAATATAGCAGAAAACCCATCTTCATACACATCGAAATTAATCCAAGTGTTAACTTTCTAATGTGAAATGATGAATATAAGCCTCAGCCGAAATTTATTATATTATATATAAATTATATAGTACATTTATTATATAATTTCTATTTTTAATATTTAGGGGGTTAATAACGTGATAAAAGAAATTGAATTAGAGGAAAGACACCCTTTGTCAGAAATTAAAAGAGATCAAAAATTTTTGATTGATACGCACGATAACATATCAGTTTATCTAAGTTTTTCCAGAGAAAAGAACGCTGATCAATCACGTTCACATTTCAGTCACCGAGAAAAAGAATTGGAGTACCAATATATTGTATATTTAGAGATGTGTAATGGTGGGTAATTTTTTCTATGATATTTCTACAAATTATAGATCCAGTACAAGTTGCACTCTACAAAATCCGCGTATGCCACCACTGAAACACACACACATGTTGAGATGTTCGACTTCAGAAACGTTTACATTTCGATTGACGGATAAAAGTGATTTTGATGTAACTTTACAAAGTTATAGTATAAATTGGGTCGGTGGATTCGATAAAATAGGTAGTCTTTATGATATTTGATTTATAAAAAATAGTTGTTAATTGCTTAAAAGACAAAGAAATGATTTATATTGCGGAAGCTAAAACAATAAAATTGTATGGCATTATTCTTGGAGTTGGAATGCCTTTTCTAATAGGAATAATCATTATGATGGGAGTTTTGATCCATCTCATCCGATATATTAAAGCCTAGTAAGTCAAAAATGTTACTTTATTTGAATAATCTCCATTGAACATTGTAAACTAATGTTACTTTATATATTGTAAATTGTATTAAGCGTATATTATTATTTCTCCCGTCATCTATTATATCAATTTTTCGAATGGAATTAAAATTGAAAAAATAGATATATGGCAATGGCCATTCGAAATCCAATATAAAAATAAGTTAAAAAAAAATTATTTATTTTAAAACGTAATTAAAAAAATCTAGGAGATGAGAATTTTGTGTGATGAGGTTAGATTTTGTACATTAAATGTGAGCCTTTTAAAAAAATGGTTGGAAACCCTTGCTCTATCACTTAAAATTGACGATTGCCAGACGAAATTTCTATAAAAAATCTTAAAATGCTTCCATTATAATTTAAAAAAAATAAACTTTGTATTAATGAATACTTAAATTTAGTCGGATTTGATGCAATTTCAAAGATAATTCATAACATAGATTCTTTAATGGATCCAATTTCAAATAATATGAGTATATATTGTAAATATATGCATAATATTTTGAAATTAAACATGAAATCTACACTTATACACTAAAAGTTACCCAAAAATCGACAATTACTAATCTAATCAATAAAAAATAGCTATGAAGTGTATTTCATATAATTTTTATAAGTACATTTTAAAGATTTTAATCATAAATGCCAAAAAACTTATAATAGAGTATAATGAGAATTATTAGGAGTATTTGCTGAAACACCATCTGCTTTCGTGATGACATCATTTTTGGATTTTTCGCAATTACTTTTTTTCTTTAGACACTCAAATTCAAAAAGTAACCTCTCATGTTCCTTTTTGAGCAATTCCAATTCATTTTCCAAATTTTCTTTTTCATCGTAACGATTTTCATAATCTTTTAATAATGAAGTTTTACCCAGCAATCCGCTATTTTCCATTAAATTCTGGTTTTCAATTCTCAAATAATCGCGTTCTTGTTTAAGTTTTGTAATGTCATCTCTTTTTATAAATAAACACTTTTCCAATTCTAAAAATTCTTCACGGTTTAAGGAATTTTTTATATTTGTAAAGTTTAATCGTTCTTTGGTATGTGATATTATTTGAACTGTATCTGTAATTTTTTTCCGCAATTTCAATAATTCCTAAAAAATTGAGTTTAAAATATAATTTTTCAAACGTCTTTTGAGTATACTACAATATTAAAAATTTTGCCATTTTTTGGTAGTGAGTCATTTTTAGTGTTTACCAGAATTTTAAAAAGGCAGATGGATCATACAAAATTGACCAATATTGTTAATTTACCAACAATTTAAATTAAAAAGAGATTTTTTACCAAATGTATTAAACTATATATTATGTTAAAAAACTTTGTAGAAAAATCTTGCTTAATTTTCACAGACCAGTACTGATCCGCGAAACGGCTTTTGAGAAACGCTGCATTAATACATTAAATTAAAATTAAAGTAAACTAAAATTATTCTGTTTATATCACGTTTTATTTATTACCACATGACGTTCTTCAATTTTTTCATTGTATGTCTGATTTTCAATTTTTAATTGTTCAAAATCAATTAGATGCAATCCATCTGTTAATTCCTCCTAAAATTTTTGGTTACATAACATACGCGTATTTTGAATTTAAAAATGTAAACCTTTGATTTTAATGTATTTGCAAAACTTTGTAATTTATTTTTAAGTTTTATATTTGCTAATGTCAAAACATATTTTTGTTGTTGTTTTACTTTCCAATTATCAAAAGGTTTTTCAAAAGTTTTAAGGGTGACGTTTTTACCAAATTTATCGTCTATGGTAGACAATGCGACACTTTTTATGGTTTCCAATATTTCAGTATGTACATTATTGGCTTTGATAACTTTGACATTATATTTTTCTTGCCATTCATCGGTTACCATACTATATTTATCGTTTGTTGTTACAATCATGTTGTTTATATCATCAATCATTTCAATAGTTTTATAATACTTTGTTTGATAGTTTGCATCTGTTGTATCGTTTAAACGTTTAACTTCTTCAGATTTTTTGCGCAAAAAATATTCACAAAGCTTACCCTGTATTTTTTTGTAAGTTACAAATAAATTTTCACGTCGTTGACGTACTTCCTATAGTGTATAGTGAATATAGTTTAAATTTATAATTATTAGCTAAATTAATATAATATTTAATATACAAGAAATCTGTAGTCACTGACCATCAAACGTTTTTAATTGGAATAAGCTAGAAAATCTGCATACAAGTAAAGTAGCCACAGATTAAGCTGGTCATTTTTTTCAAAATTTAAAAATTTTTATTATTTTCAGTTTTTCAATATAAAATGAGTTGTATCCAGAAAAAAACTCAAATTTCGACCAAAAAAAACGCATCATGTGCTCTGAAAAATCTGAATCAAATTTTGAAGTGTCTATGTCAGGGGTGCACAAACTTTCATCCATTTCAGACGCAAAGTTACTTTACTGATTGATACTACGACCGCACAAAATTTATTTGGTTTTGAGACAGTTTAAATCCAACTTGAAAAAGTGGACAAAATCAAAAATATTTCCCTTGAATATGAAGTAAAATGATATATTGTATTATGATCAGATTAATTGCCCACGGCCGCACATAAACGCTCTCACGACCGAATGCGGCCGTAAGGCCGCAGGTTGTGGACCTCTGGTCTATGTAATCGATTCTGATTAACATGTAAACAAAAATTTACTATAGCATGAGAATATTTACTATATTGTAAGATTTTGGAAAGAAAAGATGCAAATTAAAGAAAAAAAGTTTTTCGGTATAAAATAAGTGTCATTAAATTTTTGGGTTCACCGTTGATTTAAGAAATATTGTTCTAGGTTCTAGAACTATAGATATAATTGTAAAGTAGATTAAAATCGCGGTTGTAGTTATACTTCAAATCTCGGTCAATTTGATTTTATTTTTATTATTAATATATTATAAAAACTATATATTTTTGAAGTGGTCAGCTTTGAGAAGTTTAAAAATTGGATAAATTCATGCAATTTTTATAAAGGGCTTTTTTAGATAGTTACATTTGATGGTCCACTGCATATGAAATATTTCCAAAAAATAAAAAATAGACCATGCTTCCCAGACACTTCTTCGCGGACTTGGACTAGACAATTTAAATTTGTCACCCAAAACCGTGACATTGAAATTTAATAATTTTTACTAAACAATGATCAAGTTGGAAAATTTTTTTTTATTTTACAAAACTTTTGTCAGGTTACGGTAAGTCCACCTCTGACTATAGAAAATAAAACTTTATGAAATTAAAAATATTGAGTTTGAATAAAAAATACATTATAAAGCTGGACTAATACTGTTCTATCATACTGGCTCTGCTTTTCTTTTTCATGTGTTTCAAAGACTACATCTTTATCTATTTTAATGTAAAATAAATAAATAATTTCAATTAATGTAAATCATAATTATTGCGAATTCAAACCACACACACAATTAATCTCTGCATAGGTCGTGGAAGGGCTAGGTAGTCATATGGCCCGGGCCTACAATCATGAGGGATTACTTTTAAAATTTATTAATAGGTAATGTTTAAATATAGTTTAAGTATACCAAAATTATCGTATAATAAAATGTTCTATGCGATTTCCAACATTTATTTTTAAATTTTAGATAATGAACGATCAATTAAGCAATGTATAGAGGCTCTCTTTTTAAAACATTTTTATAGGGCCTTTAATTTCCATCTAACCCGAGCCTACTACTAACTCTCCACGACAAATTATTCGATAATAACAGTTTAATAGTCTTAAATAAAACTTGCACCTTAATGTTAGCAATTATGTTTGGTGGTCATTGACTTTAAGAAACCCCGGTCTGTTTCATTTTTTGATTTTGATCAAAATTTGAATTAAGTTTTTAAAGTATTCACATAAATACATTGAAACATTTTTAATGGTTTATTTTTCACTAGCTAATTAGAATTTAAGTGTAAAAAATAGATAGTGTAAATATTCATCCTACAATTTCAAAAAAAATGTGTATTGAACGTCTACACATTTCCAATACAGAAATATTGGTGGAAATGTGTATTATTATATTAAATATATGATCCATTAAAAATCCAAACATTCGTAATTTGTATAAATTAAAAATGCAATCATCAAAAATATGAAGGAATGAACAAGTTTCTTTACTTAATTATTATATAATTTGTAAGCGCAAGAATGTGATATATTTTATCACAGTATAATCTGTATTTTTTTTGAAATTCTAGGGCAGTTTTCTTTTTTTTTAAATAAAAAGGGTAATCTGGGTTTTTGACCGTGAAACTGATATTTTTTGAGGTGACCATTTATGATAAACAGTATAATGTTTATGAATTTAAAAACCATCCAAGAATGTATGTTGTATAAAATTCTAGGACTTTCTTAATTTTTACAAAAAAGGATCATTTGCGGTTTTGGCTGTAAAGATATAAGATTTTGAAATTAAAAATTATCATAAAATGGATGAATTTAATACATTTTATTAGAGTGTGTATTTTTTATAATTATATTACGGGTTTGAATTTATAAAAAAGGACAATTGGTGTTTTTAACCTTGAAGAACTCAATTTCAGAACTTGAAATGTGCGATAAAACAAAACTCTGGAAAAACGGTTATAAGAATATGGAATTTATAAAACTCGACTCCGCTTACTTTCTTAAATAAACTGGAACAAACAAACAAATAAATAAACAGACATACATTTCTAACCATTTTACTTTATATAAGTAAGAATAGTTTGTTCATATACATTTATGTACATTTTGTTAATAATTTCAACCATCTTAGGACTATTTCTGTCAATAGGTGGGTCATTTTTAAAATTGTATCTGACAAAAAACAATTCTTTTTACGTCATAGATGTAAATACAATACCCATTATATCAAAGAGAAGATATTGTTATCAAATTAACCAACATAAAACTAAGAATTACGGAGTTGAAATAATTTATTTTTAAAATTATTTAACTTTTTTCTATTATTATTAATTTTATAAAAATTATAGCTCATTTTATCCTAAGAAGCGCTGATTTAGAAATTTATGAATTATTGAAATTATAGTATTATAGAAACCTAAGCATAATTGCTCAAAAAAAATTGATAAAAAAGTAATCTTTTGTTATTTACCATTTTCTGATTCAACTTCAATTGTAAGTTGTTCTCTATAACTCGAAATATTATCTTGAATGTCATCTTGCTTGTTCTGACCATTTTTTAAAATTTCCTCGTCATTTTCCATAGTTTTGTCAATTTCATTTAATTTTTCAATTAATTCACTTTTTTCTTGATCGATTTCATTTATTACGTTATCATCATTCTCTACAATATTTTTATCAGTTTCTGAATCTTGTAATTCATTTATTAAATCTTTTTCAGCATTTAAAACTTGATCAGAACTGACACTATCATTTTTTTTAACATCTTTTTTGTCTTCTAAATCAAGTACTTGCTTATATGGGTCAATATCGACATCAACATCAACTTCAATATCAATTTTCTTTTTGTTTTCTATTTCAATATTCTCATTGGCGATATTTTCTCTGTTATTGTCGACATTAGTTAAGTTTTCCACTAATTCTTCCTGTTTGTCAGATTTTTCTATGGGATCTATCTCATCTTTTGGTTCGTTCTCTATATTAGTATTTACATCAACTTTGTCTGAAGTAATTTCTTTCAAAGTTTCTTCACTCGTGTTTGTTTTTTCATTTGATTCATTTACAGAGTTTTCTTCTATTTCTAAATTATCAAATAGATGTATTAAAATTTTACAATATTTTAACTTATGATATTGATAAAATTAATATTATATATATATATATATATAATATTATATATTGTATAACCATATATAACTACTTATTTGTATAATAACTATTGATATACACTGTATATTATACACATTAAGTAATGTAGTTGATTTTCAAAAATATTTATAACGTAAAATTATCTATTGTAAGATACCGCCAAAACAATTTGATCATAATAATTAAAAATGCATTTTATATACATTTACATGGTTAATATACAATGTATATTACATGTTATACTTTATTTATATTTTGCGTAATTTACAATTAATAATAAAAATTTAATTTACAAATGTCGATACTAAAGTGTAATGAAAAAGATAACTTGATAATGGTATGTATAATAAATTAAGATAATATTCTTAAATCCACCATTTTTACTAAAAATCCTACCCTTAATTTTTCACTTAAGGGTTGATAAAAGTGGATTTTTCCTTTTAGGGTTACTAAAACTGATTTTTTCATTTTAGGGTTAGTAAGACTGAATTTTTTCCTTAAAGCTTGGTAAAATGGGAATTTTCACTTAAGCTTTTGTGAAAATTAATTTTTCCCTTAGGGATTTGTAAAAGTGGATTTTTAGTAAAAATGTTTGGATTGATGTAGACACTTATAAATTAATAGTGTACAATTTTAATATGTCATGTTTTAATTACCAATAATTTTAGATTCAGCATTTTCATTGTTTTCTTTTTCCATATTTTCATTAATTTGCTGATTATTCAAATTTTCATCAGTGGTATCAATGTTTTCAGAGTTTGCTATGTCTGATTGAATCAAGTGACTTGATTCTTTGACATCATTATTATCAACATTTTCCGCGTCAATTTGATTCTCTTCTTTAATTGAATTTTTAGAACTCATTGATACATGTATATTAATTATATGGTAAATATTGCACTAAATAATCGGTAAAATTTTATTTGTTTAAAAAGTAACCAAGTTATAATAACAAATTTAATATTTTAATCATTTCATAGATTGATCTATTAAAATTTGATTATTGTAGTTGGACTTTACAATATGGACATTTTCGAAATAATTAATACGACTAAAAAAATGATTGAAAATTACACTCCATCCGAAACAGAAATATACACCTTACCCGAAACTTTTATCGACGATTATGTGGTATAAGAATTTTAGATAATTAATATTTTAATAAATGTTAATACTTTTTAATAAAAATGCATTATTTAGAAGCATATGAATCCAGAATCCAAACAATTCATTACAGAACTCACATTGTTCATCTTACGATTTGATAAATTATTGACGTTTGTAGTTGATGATTTTTTCAAAAAAGATGGATTCAACATATTGAAATCTAAAAAATGGACATTTATTGGTACGTAAAATTATAAATAAATTACAAATAAATAAATACACTTAAGCATGGATTCGTGGATTAAGGAATCCTAAAAACAAATAACATTAGACAAAAATATAATGCCTTTCAAACATGCAATGCATCCTCTTAAGTTGAGACTTAACAGACTTGAAACTTTGTAATTCTGTCATGATAGGATACATCAGAGAACCATTTTATCTCGTATAATGGCTATATTATATGTTAATTTCATATAATAATAATATCATGCACTGTTTTCTGTTGATGGGTTGATTGTTTGGGTCTGAGGTTTTTTGGGTGGCATGTTAAAATTTTCTGTTTAATAAAGATTGGATGAAATGCGATGTAACATAATTATGTCGATATTAGTAAGATGACTTGCATTATGTCGAGATGAATGGAATTAAATTGAAGTAAACTTGAATTAAATTTATTTATATTAGAATAAAATCACCGTAATCGTTTAAGATAAATAATATTACAAATAACCTATTAAATTTTGATTATAATCAAAATTTATCAATATCAAATAAATAAATAGTAAATAAGCATTTTTGTAGAGTTAAATTTAAATGTTAAAAATTAAATTTCAGTGAATTATTAGCACTTAAGATTATTTTGTTAAAATTTACTTTGATACTGAGAAAATTTAAATCTATTTTGAGAAAATGGCCAATTATTCATTATAAAATATTAAATGAGAAAATTACCTACGGCCGCAAATAAACGCTCTTGGGCCGCATGCGACCGTACGTTGTGCACCCGCGGGTCTACAATATAAAAAAATATTAGCACGAGGGTTAACGAAGAATGCTTAAGAATCAAGCACACAAATTGCGAATTAATGAATAAATTGAATAAAACGATTGAACTACGTAGGATTCAAAAAATTTATTAGAAAGTAATATACTAATATATTTATACAATTTGTATATATATACAACATATCAAATAGTAACATAACTGTAAAAATACAGTTTAACTAAGGGAGAATTAGATCCATATATGCCTTGATGGATTTTAATCTAAATAAAAAAATTAAAACTTAAATTTTATAAATATTTTACCATCATAATGAAAAGGCGACGAAGAACAAGATGAAATGCTAAAATCGCCGCTAATTCGATATTGTTTTCTCATTTTATATCGAACATACTCTTCTCTAGATTTTAGGGTTCGACTATTATTTTGCCGTTTTTGTAATGATATAAGCCCGAGGTCATAGATTATGTCATTATCTGTTAACTGAGTTCGTGATATGATCTCATTTGTTAACAAAACGCAAATATCGAAATCGACATTAAAATGCGATATATCAACGATAGGTTTGAGAAAATATACTAAATAAAATTTTTCCACGCAGCCCCTTATAGATGTTAATTCCTTTTGTGACTCAACATCTACTGGTTTTATTAAAGGTGGACGATTCATTACATATTTTCTCAAACCTAAAGTGTCTGAATCCGGTCCCATATATCCAGAGTCGAGAATCATACCCCATCTCGTATCACTTTTTTCGTCTGTTTCCTCAATTGGAAGCTTTTTCAGGTAACCAAGATAACTTTTAAAATTTCTTTTAAATGCTGAATAGTCATGTTCACTACCCAAAAAGGCATCCTGAGAAAATAACGCATAGTGAGGTGGAGTGGTCATTACAGCTACCTATTTTTTCAAAACATTCATCTTATTCTTACAATCGTACATCTTTTTGGCATTTAATTCTACCTCGTGTGGTCTAAGATGTCAATAAGATAAGTAAAATTAATAGTATAATACCTAAACATCTTTAGAGAAGTGCTATCTACGGCCAGTCCTATAAATGGGAAATTTCCATCAAGTTTTTGTGGTCGTTGCTTGTTACTCCACCATTTTTCGGACAAAAGTTGCAAAAATGGAATTCTCATTCTTTCTATTGTTTTTGAATTAAATTCGCATTAATTCCAAATATTTATAATATACAACTGATTGATAATGAAATAACTCGTTTAATTTCAAAATAATAGAAACCATGTCATCTATATTGGTTATCATTATCATCATGTATATAAATAAATTTAATTCCATTCATCTCGACATAATTCAATATAATTCGACATAATGCAAGTCATTTTACTAATATCGACATAATTATGTTACATCGCATTTCATCCATTCATTTTTTAATAGATGTGAGCCATTTAAACTTTATCTATATTTTATTTTTGGTGTCTGTGAAACATTTTATATCATGCTGGCTTAGCTACCGCCAGTTTAAGGATTTTAATAAATTTGTTAAATTATAATTATTATATTTTAGCTATACTCGGATTTATATACTTCAAATTGAATAAAGATAATTTGATACTTATTAAGAAATATTTAGTGAAACAAAACTTGAATGACATATTATTGGTAATTTTTTATGGATTTCTATAGATAAAATCCTTTACTTTTTATAAAAATTAACTTCTGTTGGTGTCATCGTTTAGTTAAAAAATTAAGAGTCCTAGAATTTAAATAACTCAATTTCTAATGGAATCTTTTGGGAGTGATGTTTTATCGCAAAGTTCATTCTCAGAAAAGACATCAAATCTTTATGATTAAGACCCAAATTACCCTTTTTTTAAAATTATAACAGTCTTGGAATTTTAAAGAAAATCATAGTTAATATCGTTATTTCAGGTTAACATGCACAAAAAATTTCAATCTCAGAAAGTGACGACTTCACATTTTAAAAATACTTTAGCATTGATATTTTTTTATTTGATAACTATTTTATTAACATAATATTGTAAATCAGAAAGTATTAAATAACTAATAATCTTAGAAATTTGGAAAAAGATTATTTTGAAACGGTTTATGCCAGTTCATCTAAAGCAGGGGTGCACAACGTGCGGCCGTGGGCAATACATCTGGTCATAATACAATATATCATTTTACTTGAAATTAAAAAGTTAAAATGAGATTTTATTCAAGGTCTATTTACAATATTTTAATCAAAAAATTACATTCTTGACTTTGCCCCAGTTTATCAAATGTTAACGAAGGGCACACAAAATCAAGGCAGTCATTGATAGCTTTTTTTATGTCTTCCACTGTAATGTATCAACAAATCGGTTTTTAATGAAACTTTTTTCTGTTGTCCAATTATTATTAATGATTAATGTTTTTTCAAAAATATATTAGTAAAAAGAGATTTTTCAAATTTTTTTAAAATTAGGTTTTTTCTTATGGAATCAGTCAGAAGAATTATTGATCTAAAAATTTGGTAAAAATGGATTTTTAAAAAAAATATTGGTAAAAAGGAATTTCTTCCTTAAGGGTTGGTAAAATTTTGGTTTTTTCTCATAAGATTATATTAAATTGAATGATTTAATGAAATATGTTGAAAATGGTAGATTCGCCTACAATCATCTAAATTTTTGTATTCACCCCTTGGGGTGACCAATCACCCCATGAGAAGCACTGCATTAATCCTACTATTGCTATTTATTCCGATTCAGATAAATGACAAATGTGGTATTAATTTATATGAGTGAATTAAGGATTAATTTTAATTGAAAATTATTAATTAAAACTTGCTGATATTAAAATTTAAAGAAAAATATTTTATTAGACCTAAAATTTAGGTTTAGAGTAAACTTTCTCAACGTCGAAGTAAATTTTGTGCGGCCGTAGTATCAATGAGAAAAGTAGCATTGTGGCTGAATTGGTGGAAAGGTTGTGGAGTCTTGATCTAGAGTCTAGAGCAGTGGTTCCCGATTGGTGATCTAAAACTATTATGTATGGGTCCGTGAGATTCAAATTAAATATAAACAATTTTATCAACTTTTGTTTATTGTAGCAGAATTTTTATATTTATTACAGTGCTGCCAGATATTGGGAATTTATCCCAAAGCCTAGATGACTGCTACATTATTATTTCAAAAATCCCACTTTTATCTCATCATTAATAAAATTCAATAAAAAATAACATTTCAAACCCTCAGGGCAAAATCGACTTTTACAGATATGTTTTAGAAAAATTCCATTTTTCCAATATTTTTTTGAAAAACCTTTAATTTTTTCATAAATGTTTTATATTTCATGTTTCCTTTGAGATCTAAAAAAATGAACATTTTGAAATGGACTTACGTAAACTATTTGAATCGGAAACTATTGATCTACTCTAGATCAGGGATCCCCAACCTGTGGATATTTACCCATAAGTGGGTAATTTGATTATTTTTATGCGTCGCATAATATAGCGTAGTAACGTATGAAATATAATTTTACCTATTGAATCCTTCGGGTCAAAAACACAATTTTTTCTTTATTTTACTATTTTGTAAAATTAGTTTTTTAAAAAATTTTAATTAAAGTTT
>LWCA01000812.1:0-17151 GCA_001642005.1 Intoshia linei | reverse complement strand
TGTTAAAATTTATTTAAAACCGTGACTATATTTTTAATTTCGTATTATATTGTAGACAAATTTAATTCTCGTTTATATTTTTAAGTAAAATTATGTGTATTTTAGATTAAAACGTTGATGCGTATTAATATTATTTATTAATCCGCACAAATTGTCGTATTTAAGCCTATTCCATAGTAAATTTCATCATATTAATAGATGATACAAGATAAATTATAAATTTGTATGTAAGTTTAGTTTTGACAATATACCATTTTCGATTTTATTTACCGTTGCACCATTATGTGGCATTATCATAGGAAATGTTTTCAAAAATACATTTGGCACTTCTGATAAACTAAATATTATGGGAATAGATTTTATCACTATATTACAAAAATAAAGAATTAACCAATAAAGTATAAAATTTTAACCGATTCAGCCGAAAAAGCCTTACAAAAATATAAACGACCATTAAATTTGTACACAAAATAAGAAGAAATTCAAAATACAGTGATGATTTCTAATACTTTTTTATATAAATGCTTGGATTAATTACATTCCCGTTTATAATATATTTTGGGTTAAAATTTATAAAATCTTTTATTTTGTTGGTATATTGCATTGAGGATATATAAAATTTTGGTAAGATTATGACAATCTTAAATCTCTTATAAAAGTAGACTAAAATTTTTGAAATGATAAACAAATGTCTACATTTAACCTACCACAAACACCAAAACAAAATGATAAATATAGCTATAATTTAAAAATTTTTTCAATTTCAATTTTCAACACAAACGAAGGATGAATTTAAGTTTTTGTATAAAAAAATTAAGAAAAACATGAAAATAAACTTAAATTTAGCTGTTTTTTGTTAAATACTTAATTTATCAACGCTGAGTCATTAATGAGTATTTTTCAGAATTAGTCATTGGATTGTTTTTTTTCAAATTACATTTAATCTACTGGATATGTTTTTGAATTTCTTAAAAAAAAAATTTGATGTGACACCCTAATGTACATTGTACATTGTATATCATTTTTATAATTATGAACAGTAAATCCATTTTAATTTTTCAGGATACAACAAATTTTTTTTTAATATTTCAACAAATTTCAAAATTAATATTAATATATATTAGAATTGACGCGGCTTTGAAAGATTTTGAATTTTATAAGGAAAAATGTTTAAGTTTTATGTGGATTACTAGAAAAACACCGTGGGCCAATTAACATTTTTAAGGGGTTTACTTAAAGGTTACGTTACATTTTTCACTAATATTCAAAAGGACATTTAAATTTTTGTATAAAATATAAATATAAAATTTAGCGGTCGATAGAGATGAGTTTAGGTGAATAAATAAAATGTCTAGTTTTAAAATAGTAATAAAAATAATTATATAAATTTTATATTAGAACAATGTAACATATTTTATTAAAAAAAAACTATACAAGACATGTATCAAATACTGCCAAGAAACCTTAGAAAAAGAATCAAAATTATTCATGGAATTAATTTTTCATTTCTGTGAAATAGTTACAGGTAATTAATGTATACATTACTTTCGAATGGAAATACAAAATATAATACTAACTAGGTTGACTGTTATGTACTACGTACAAACCAAATTATATTATACCAAAAAAAATTCACGTTGAAAATATAACTTAAAAATTCTACTATTCACTATTATCAATCCTTTAAAGGAGTGGTTCCCAAACTTTTTTCAGATGGAACCGTCATATCACATTACTTTTTACTTTAAACCAAATTATTCTATCTTAATTTTTTTTGTTAACATTTTAATTTTAAATTTTCGGACCGTTTTTGGGGCAAACAAAGCATATTATATAAGTAAAGAATCCTTTCTAATGACCAGCTTGACTTGTTATGTACTTGGTTCAAACACTAAGCTCTGCTTTAAATAACATCTAATAATAACATTAGATAGAACAGAATTAAATTTACAAAATTGTATTAAATTAAAAAAAGAATCGGTTAAAACAGATTATGAATTAATGTGTCTGATGATAATTCTATATGGATATCAAGTAACAGGACAATCTCGATATAAAGAAGAAATTGAAAATATAGATAAAGAGGTTAAATTACTTCGAAAAAAAGCAAATTCAAACGTATATAATACATTATTATTTACATTATGATTCACCATCGGCTTATTTAACAAATAAGCATTTTTAGCCTTAATGTGCTTTTCGTTAAATGAGATTTTGACATTATTTACATACTATTAAAAGTATTTAATATTTAGAAATGTTACATTAATAAACAATCCAAGTTAAAAACCCATGAATTACATTTAGAGTTATGCTTATTATTATTACGGCTTAAAAAATGAAAAAATTATTTACTCGTTTTAATAATAATTTTATAGATTCAGGGGTAGCCAACCAGTGGTCTACATAATAATTCTGGTGACTTTTGCCTAAAATTATTTATTTTTAAAGTTTTTAACTTTTAAACACCGTTTTAATATTTTCTACTAAAATTGGTTTATATCTTCACATACAGAATTTTCAAATCGCCCTGGATTTTATTTTGTTGAATATACTAGAACCGTTCCTCTTTAATTAAAATTGAAATGTATCATGTGAAAAAGTTTCAAAAACGGGGCCCTTGGAATTATTTGATATAAAAAAGTGGCCTACGAGGCACAAAAGGTTGCCGACTGCTGTTATACATATATTTTGTAGATGAATGGTTTTTAGTAAAAATAAAGCACTATATAATTTAACTCTACACGACCGACATTTCCCTGCTGGAAAAATACCGATAATTAATTTTATTTTTTTCATATGGGTGAATAAACACGATCAATTGTTTTGTGGCTCCGATCCGTAGACCTCGAATAGTATTTCACCAATTTACTGATATATTGACCATTAAAAAGTGTGACTAATTTATATTTCTATTCCATATAATTTTTCAGCTATCGTTTCAGATTACATGGTCCTAATTGGAAAACTCTACATTAACAATAACAAAAAAGTTATATTATTATTTTAGTATATATTGATCTAATGATTAGAGCAATGATTCTTAACCGGTGCGACATGATTAGATTTCAGTTGCACCTCAAAGAAATTGACTTTATTTTATAAATTTTTAAAACTTAGTGTAAAACTTTTAGGATTTACTATTTAATATAAGTTATATATTAAATACATTATGTACTATGTACTATAATATATATATATATATATATATACTATAATATATACATAAGTACTATGGTCAAACCAAAAATATCAACATTCCATCATACATCAAATGTTATTTACTACATTTAAGTCACCAAATAAAAAGTTTTGTATTTTATTATTATAATTTTATATTTTTATCGTTTTTAATCTTTGCACGTTTTCGAATATAAATGTTTTTTTATTATCAAAAAATAAGGTGAGCCCAATTTTTTTTCAAAGGTGCGCCTGAAGTCAAAATGTTTAAATTCTAGGGCTGTTTTCATTTAAAAAAAATAGTAATTTGTAGTTTTGGCTCTGAAGATATATTATTTGGATTAGATATTAATCATTTCAAATAATCATCAAATACTTAGAATCTTTATTATGCTGGATTATTTATGTATTTAAACAATAAAATCACCCAAGCCAAAGAATATGTAGAAAGGTCCGTTAAACAAAACGGAAAGAATGTCAATGTAATATATAATGTATTATTAAAATTATATATTATAATTCAATATTTATATTATATTTTAATGTGCCCATTTTTCGAATTTTACATTTTACCCGATAATTATTATTATATTTGGTCATTGGTTTAACTTAATTTTTTATTATTTGGTATAATTCTCTGTGACACAATTTTCAATATTAAAAAAAGTATTGATGAAACTAATTTTTTAAACTGTTAAAACAAGAATAAATGATTTAAATTTTGAGGGTTCACCAATGATTTGTAAAAATAAATATAATATATAAAAAGTGCGATTATCATTAATATGTAACAATATTTATTGTTTTGAAAATTTATGTATATTTTTTAGGCAATTAATTTGTTGGGATGGATTTGTTTTGAAAATAATGATTTAGATGCTAAGAAAAAATGTACAGAATACTATCAAAAGGCTCTAAAGTAATATACACAGGGTGGCCATCGATAAAAATATTTTATCGGTTGCCAGAACTAATAAATATTAGTAATTAAAACATGAAATTAATTTAACTATTTCATATAATACATGTATAATATATTTATTTATAACTAAATGAAGACTGAAACATTTAATTTAATTTAGAATTCATGTTAATGTTGAATCATTGTGGCTAAAGTATGAATATTTGTTTTATAATGAAAAATATAACGACTGCCAATCAGTACTTCACGAAATGGATCAATTTTTGAAATTTAGACCAAAGGGAAATTTGAAAATGGAATTGTATTATCAAATGTTGCTTATTGATGAAGCTGTAGAATGTTGTCTAGTGTAAATTTATTTAAAACTAATATAATGCATTTCAGATAATTATTGAAGTAATAATGTATAATGATAATAATAATATCGTTAATTTCAGGGAAACATAGGATTAACTTAAAAAATTATTTATTAAAGCTTGATTTTATATTATTTTGATAATCCTTACTTATTATAATATGCTGTTTGTCTCTGTGTTATCGTTTATTTCAATAACTACCAGTCTTAAAATTTTATAAAGGCCAAATTTCTATTACAGTTTTTTCCGGGTGAAAGTAAGATAAATTTCAACCTCCCAAACTCACAGCTTACAGATAAAAAAGCCCAATTGTCGTTTTTTTGAATATCAAGAGTTCGAGAATTTAAAAAAATATACACTCTGATACGGATTTAAATTATAAATTAAAAATCTCGAAAAAATTGACTAATTAATTAAAAATAACAATACAAAAAAAATTAAATTAGATAAAAATTTGTGAAGTCGCTTGTCATTTTAAAGATACCAAACAAAAATTTTTTTAAGAAAATTAGAATATAACATTATTTACAGGAATGACTTAATGAAGTATTGCAGCTATGACTTGAGTGGTATCATGTGGATCGCTATGTTTTGTTATTTATTTTTGATCACCTAAATCTTTAAATTCAATTCTGGTCCGTTTACTTTTTATTTTATTGATGTTTAAAGTTCATATTATTTTATAAAAATTATTATTTTTAATTAATAAAAATAAAATATTAATTCGTTGGCAATTATAATTTTTTGGTTCCGCAACGAAAACATTTTAATGTAATGTATCACCTATTATTACGTACATTAATAATAGTAATAATAATAATAATAATACATTTGTAGATTAAAAAATGATTATATAACGAAAGACAAGGCATATCTATATTTAATTAATTATCATTTTAATATTAAAAATGACAATCAAACGGTAATGGATTGAAATGTTCATAAAATTTTGATCTTGTATTTTTTTAGACTATCGAATATATTGACGAGTATGTAAATAATACTGAATTAATAGAAAAAACGTATTTTGAAGTAACTTTGAAGCAAATTGTGTTTATGGTAAATGAATCATATTAGTTTTATATAAATTCAATTATAATTATTATTAAATATGTTCAAAATGTTAGTATAAATTTCGTATGATAAACAAGTGATTCCCGATTCAAATAGTGTACGGAATACCATTGCAAAATATTTTTTTTGAAACCTCAAAGGAAACATGAAATATATAACATTTATGAAAGAATTAAAGGTTTTTGCTCTTTAGATTTGGTGAAATATTGTTTTTCAAAAATATTGGAAAAAAGGATATTTACCTTAAGCGTTGGTAAAATCGAATTTTTCAAAAAAATATCGGTAAAATTGTATTTTTTCTTGAAGGTCTTAAATGGTGTTTTTTATTAAATGTTATTACATATAATTTAAAATAATAATTTATATTTATTTAAATATAATGTATATTTGACTATGTCTTATATATGTAAATGTATATGTATGACTTTAAAATCATTCGACATTTAACTTAAATTTTAATTTGTAATTTAAAAATTCGTCATGTATATTTTCCATCTGGCCCGCCGATTTTTTTTAGTTATTCCGGCTCATGTCAAAAAGTTTGGTGGCCACTGGTTTAGGTTATGGGTTCACAATTGGGTCCTAGTACCCGTTGAGAGTCCAAAACTATATGCCTGGGATCCATAAGATTCAAATAAAATATAAAAAAATTTTATCTATTTTTGTTTATTCTATAGGAGAATTTTTAATATTTATTACAAAGTTGACAGATGTTGTGAATTTATCCCAAATCCTAGACGATAGCAAAATATTATTTAAAAAACCCCACTTTTATGTTCCATAATTTTGAATAACATAATGATTTTTATTTACTTAACTTGTGATAAAATCTAAACCTCGAAAAATTGCATTAGATATTGGTGTTTTTTAAATAAGATGTAACAAACAAAATCAAAATTTAAAAAAATGGAAACATCATTAAAATTGGGTATGGTTATGGTTTTAAAATGTGTATCAGATTCTATATTTTTTTGAACCATGGGACTCGTTTGATTTTTAAGAAGAAGGATAATTAAAGTTTTAACCGGTAAGATGTAAGTTTCTGAGATTAAAACTTATCTTAATTTCACCAACGGAAAAAATTGTAATAGAAATCGGGACTTTTTAAAATTCTGAGACTTTTAGTTATTGAAATAAATATAACGGACAGACACATAACCAGACAGACAAACAGACAAATAAAGAGTTTTATATATAAGTTAAAATAATTATATATTACTTATGTATTATTTGAAAACTTGAATATAAAGCTACTTTTAGACATACCACGACGTGGAAATAAATGAAAGCTTACAAAAAAATTTGTCGAATCCTACCTGTACAAATAAACTGAGTTCTTTCATATTAAATTATTTGGTTACTATACTAAACTATGGTTGTGGAGAATTTGAAAAATGCATAAATTTGATAAAAAAAATGTTGGAAAGTAATAAACTATCAGGAAACATGAACAAACAAATTAACCTTCAATTACTACTTGCAATGTCACATCTAAAACTTGGGAAACAATTGGAAGCAACAAAACTATTGCATATACTAAAAGAATGCCAAGACCCGGAAAAATTGGAAAAAATTTCAAAATACCATTATATAAAAGTGTTACTATTAAACAAAGATAAAGAGTCGAATCAAACTGGTAAAAAAATTGAAAACGATGATGATACTATTGAAAGATTAATATGCTGTGCTGTATCAAAGTTAAAATGTGAAATTGAAGATAACATTTTATTATCAAAGATGAAAAACGAATATGAAATTGGAGACATTGATTCATTTTTTATTTTAGAATTGATTGGATTTGCTCTTAAGTATTTAAAAAGTAGATTATTCGATTCCTTAATTAGTCAAAAAATTAAATATGGTAAATATTCTTCTGAAAACCGAAAAAGCATTGGACGTCGTTCAATTGGAACAATGGACAATTTTGAACGAATTTCAACGTTTTATAGAATTATTGACGGTATATTAACAAACATGAACCAATACAGTACTTTTCGGCACATTTCCAATAGTCCCATGTGTTGTTTATACAGAAGTTATATAAAATTCAAATTAAATGAACACGCACAGTCAATTTCTTTGGTTAAACAATGCATAGAGAAATATCATTTATTCGGTGAAGCCTATCTGTTTTTAGCAACAGTTTTGGTGTATTTGAAAAAATTTGATGAAGCTGCAGAAAATATAAAAATTGGTCTAAGTCACAATTTCGATTTGAGTGAAACTCCCATGTATTTTTATATTTCTGCGTGCATTACAGAATACAAAGAACGTAACGGTATGGTAAATAACGAATTATTTCAAAAACGAAAGGCTTCGATGGATAAAAGTAGAAATTCCCTACATTTCTTTGAACAAGCCTTAGAAATGGATAAAAAAGGAAATTTTTTTAATCAATGCAAATCTGGTAATATAGTATCGTCTCTTTCTTTCTACAATAAATTCAAAGCGTATATTGGTTTAATAAAATGTTTTGGAAAATTAAATGACAAGGAAAAATTAATAAATTTAGAGGATTCTGCCAAAAATTTTTTCAAAACCAGTCAATCAAATTACTTGGAAGAAGAAAAGTTTATAATAAACGCCATGCTAAAATTGATCAATGCAAAAATATCGCAACAAAGTGGTGATACTGAAAAAAGTTTAAAAATATTGACCAGTATTGAAAACAAAGATTCAGTTTTTTATATAAAATCTAGAAAAAAAATGTCGAAAATATACTTGCAAAAAAATAACAAAAAACTGTATATATCGTGTTTTAAAGATATTTCAAATCATTTAAATTCTGAAATGTACACTACCAGCGGATATATAATGTTGGGTGATGCTTATTTAAAAATTTTCGATATGGAACAGTCTATAGAATCTTACAAAACCGCTTATCAATGTAAAAGTATATCAAACAAGAAAAAAATTGAATTACTCCAAAAAATGGCGCATGTTTACTGTCAATCTTTATCTTTTCAACAAGCCGTCAACTGTTATATACTCGCATTGAGTGACGTAGAAAAACATTTAAAACTGTCAAATGACGAAGAAATGGATCCTTATTTATTGGAAGAAATTAGGTATCAACTGGCTAAACTTTATGTAAAAATGACAGAATACCAAAAAAGTCATGAAATTCTACTAAAAATTGTCAAAAATGAAGAAAAAGATGTTGAAAATATTAGTTCAAAATCTTGCCGCATGTTCTTATTTGCACGTGTTTATAATTTACTTGCTACAACTATTGATCACATTAAAAATCAAAATTCGATGCAAAAAATGGAATTTTATGAAAAGTCCATTTCTCTCATTTCAAATTTTATTAAACAAGTCAAAATACACGGGAATGCTGATATTGATAAATATGTGATATTTCTAGTTCATGTTGGTACTACCAGTTTTGATCAATTCTTTTTACAACATGAATATGACAAAATCATACTTTATTCCGATACTGTTTTAAGATTGAGCAATAATAATACAGATGTTGCCGCTAGAATTATTAAGACTCATTTAGCTCTTAATAATGTCGATAAAGCTAATCATATTGTTTTGATACTTACAAACTTGAATGTTTCTCACGTTAAAATTAAGGAGGTAATATATTGTTACTTTATAAAGTAAAAAATTCTAAAAATGGGTGAAAATATCATATACAATAAATTAATACTAATAATTTATTGCGAAAAATTATATTCCCTGAAATTTTAAAAATAAAATTCCAAGTTAGTTTTTCCCGGTTTTAGTGAGTTTTATAATTATTATAATTATAGGGTTTATTTAAATCTTAAACATTATCATAAATTCAAATCATAAAACTTAGAGAAAATTTGAGCGACATAATCATAGATTTTGCTAATTAATCGTATTATTAATTTTTTCACTTAATTTTTAAAGATTTTAAAAATAATTTTGGTGGTAATATTTGGTAGGATTTTTCAAGGGAACATTTTTTAAATACTTTGAAGATAATTTTTAGACCAAAATTTTGTAAGGTTTTTAAGAGAATATTTTTAACATTTTAAGGTATCATAAAAATCATTAAAAATTGGATAAAAAAATAAAATTTTTCCCTTAAAAACCAAACCAAATAAGTTGTGCATTTAATTAATTTTTAAAAATAAAAAAATAATTAGTTAAACTTGGAAATATTAATACACAATATGGAATTATCAAAAGCAAAGGATTTATGCGATGAAATATTTATAAAATACACTTCTTTGTCTGATGGTAAATATAATACAGGCTAATTCCTCGTTAACGGATTTTTTTTTATAAATAATGTATACATTAAAACAGTGGTTTCCGATTGGGGTTCAAAATTATATGCCTGGGGTCCGTGAGATTCAAATAAAATATAGAAAAATTTTGATCAATCTTTGTTTATTTTTATAAATGAATTTGTAATGTATAATATAAATGTTTTTAATATTTATTTTCATAGTTTCTAGATGTAGATTATCTCAAAGCCTAGACGACCGCTACATTATTATTTTTAAAAATCCCACTTTTATTCCACTATTAATAACATTTAATAAAAAATACCATTGCAAGCCTTAGGCAAAATTTGTCTTTTACCGATATTTTTTTGAAACTTATCAAAAAAATCCACTTAATCAAACCACTAATTAAAAAATCCAATTTTACCAACCCTTAAGGTAAAAATACCATTTTTTCAAAATTTTTTTGAAAAACACGATTTTACCAAATTTTATGAGAAAACTCCCTTATTCCAATTTCAAAATAAAACTCCATATTATCAACGTTTAAGGAAAATATCTTATTTTTCAAATATTATTTTAAAAAATTTGATTTTACTAAATCTTATGAGCAACAACTTCCTAATCCAAAACCCAATTTAAAAAATGAAATTTTACCAACCATCAATAAAAATTTTTTATTTTTATTCCACTTAATCTATATTTGCAGGTCATTTCATTTCATATATTTAATAATCAACCATTATTATTATTATTAATCAAGAAGAAAATGAAATGTTAACATATCTAAAGATTTTAATTTTAACTGAAAAAGGATTAGTATAATTATGATGCTAGTCGTGTTAAATTAAAATTTAACGGAATTTTTGTAATTCAGAAAAATTCAGTTAATCAGGAATTTTTTTCCGTTAACGAGAAATTCTGTTATATAGGAATTGCCCTGTACAATATGAATAATTTTAATATTATATAAACAACATTATTTATTATTTTGTTCCTAATAATTGTGTTGAGCTGTAAATGTTTAATTTTTGTAAATGTAAATAAATTTTCTGTGGTTAAACATTCCACATGTTCAAAGTCATCTTTAAAAAATAAAAATGTGTTTATTAATTTCTCTCGTATCATTTTATTTATCAAACTTTTAGTTAATTATGACCTGTTATTGAAATATATTGATATAAATTACCGACTTGGTGACCAGAAAAATTCTCAAACCCTTCTTAAAAATTTATTGGAACGATTTCCCAAAATTGAAAGAACTCCAGCTTACCAATTTTGCAATGGATTATATTATTGGTATACCGATATTTTGAATAAATGTTGTCGGATTATATATGTTGTAGTGTAATACGTATCTTAAAGAATATATCGACATGATAAAAGTTTTTTCTAAAACATTAATAATTAGGTTTTTTGGGTGGTTATTTATGTTTATGTAATGATAAAATGACAAATATGAATATTTTTATAATTATACATTTTTTTACGAGTCACGAAAATTATTCAAAGGGTCACTGATTGCCGGCTTCTAATTAAATTATAATTTAATGTATATAGAAAAATTAATTCTAGTGTAGGTATTTTATTGAAAATAATATTGCTCTATCTCTATTCAACAAATCTCGAACTGATACGAATTGGCAATGTTTGGGTACAGAATATTGCATAAATATTTGTTTAAATCCTAATAGATCCGTATTATTCTGGCACACTGAAAAGTAATATTATCTTTATATAATTGCCAAATTCGCATCGATTAGACTACTGAAATACAAGTCCAATCAAATTGGGTTAGGGAAAAAAGTTTAATTTGGAAATTTGGAGCATTCAAATTTTTTTTACTCGCTTTATTGTAAAAATTGTAAAACGCTATTTCCTGTTATTTCTTTCAATCTAAAAGTTTCAAATTAATACTAAATTTTGTGGTGGCAACTTCTTATATAGTTATAAAACTTAATCCGTTTTATAACATGGATATCGACATAATTGCTGACAATATTTTATAATTTAAAAAAATTGATTGTGCGGGCCATACTTGGATGAGTCTGCTATAGTACAGTATAGTCTCAATACATAATTATCATTACTAAATTTAGCTACGGTTCCGTGGAAATGAAACAAAACTTGTTACACCTGGCCAATGTTTTATTGAATGTAAACTCAAGATTATAAATTTTATTGGAAATAAAGCTAATTTAGTATTTCAACAAAGAAAAAAATAAGCACTCCTTTTTTATATTACGCAAACTGGCTACATTGGCATTAGGATCTAACAAGCAGGCAGAAGAGGTTATAAGTTCAATGGAAAAGATGGACCCACAACTTGTAAACATTTTTAATGATATAACATGTGATGAATTTCGTTATAGAAAAACGTACCATCAAGTATCTACGTAATTGGTGTTTCAAATATGATTATTGGTAATGTAGGAAGGTCCAGAACGGTACTACGAAAAACTGTCGATATGGTTTGGACTCACAGTGTATTATACTATCCATAAAAATTTTTACACAGTTTTTTAGACTAGCACCTATCTTGAAAAATGTTGGCTACTTTTATCTGAAATTTACATTCAAGTAATCAACTATTGATGAGTTTGTTTAAAAAATATATCAATATAAATTAGAATAATAAATATGACGCTGCAAATGAAATTTTGGACTTGTGTGTAAAGTACAACAAGGTAAATAAAATATTTATAAACTAATATTGTAGTCGTGTTTTCGCGCAATTGAAAATAAGGCCCTAATTTACGAAATTGGCAAAGATTTAGAAAATGCTAGTAAACTGTATCAACAAGCATGGGAATTATGTGGCAGAAAAAATTGCACAATTGGATATAAACTGGCATTTAATTTATTGAAATTAAAAAGATTGACTGGCGCAATCGACGTAAGTAACAAGGTTTACTTTCCCGTAAATGTTTGTTAAATTAAATAAAATAGGTACTCAGCATTGATCCAAATTATCCAAAAATAAAGCATGAAATTTTAAAAGTAGCGCAATCACAATTTAGATGTTTATATTTACAAAATTAAATACACTATGCATATTAAAAGGTTTTCAAAGAAAAAAGTCTACGAATGTAAGAATTTCTTCGTGCTGTTTTAATCGGTTCTTCAGTTTGAGTAAATAATTTCATATTTTCTTTGCAATGTCTGATAAATGGATATTTATAGTTGCACAAGTCGTTCACATTTCTGTTTGTTTCATCAATTATATCCATTTCCTGATGCAAAATCGAATCCCATGATAAATTGGCAATAAGCCTATCGTTCATTAAAATATTCTTGCGTAGATCGGAACATTGATTCTTTTTTTTAATAACACTTTTCATTATGACGTGTTCGCTACACTCCGTTGGTGTCATTCTAAACGAATTTATATGTGCACGTTAATACCCATACCGAGTTTCTGGGTCTAAACAACACATATTTAGGACTAATTGCTCGAGTCTATCTTTTATTTTCAATACTTTTTTGTTCTTCATTTCTAAAAATCGTGTAATCATTATCATAACCACTATAATTCTGACTTGCCAATTTAAAAAAGGAATATAGGCATATTAGGGTGTCCCACTAATTAAAAGATCGAAAAGTATATTTCAGTATCGTAATTATTGGTGATGCTAAGAGAGTATCTCGAATATTAGTCCACAATTTTGCAATTTGACTGGGCGACGAAGGTTCACTTTTTTTAAGAATATTTTTTTAATTTGTTTATTTTTCAATAATTTTATTATTTTTGTTAACTAAAATGCCTTTTACACACAAAACTGAACCAATTTTGATTTTGTTAACTACATGACAGATATACAAACATGTTCTAAGTATATCAAAAAAAAGTTGAATATAAATATTTTTAAAATTTTTAACAATGATATTTTTGTTGGTAAATAATTTATTTTACCTTGTAGACCCATCTGTTTCTTAATTTTTTCGAAATTTTTTTTACTGAGTAGATACGTGAAAATGTAATCTAATAAGATAATTAGACTAATATGATAACATCTTCTATTTAAATATAAAGTCACTTTATTGCTAATTATTGGGTACACCTTGTTTGTTTTCATGTCGATAAAAATCTATTCCTAATTGTTACATCATGTCCGACTTTCTCCAAAAAAAATATAAATATATATGTATATATATATATGTGCTTATAAATGCTTATATCGTCATTGAACTAATAGATTATGCCAAAAGTGACGACAAATTGGAAAAGAGAGTATTAGTGAAATTATGTATAGCTAGTCCTTACCTATATGACATGCTACGCAATATTTGTTTGTGTGTGTTACCGTATATTTCAATCACTAGCAGTCTTAGAATTTTATAAAGTCCACATTTCAATTACAGTTTTTATTTAGAAAAAATTAAGAAACAGATAGTTATACAACAGTGTTTCCCAACCTTTTTTATGCTAGGCCCCACTTTTACTCTTAAAAAAGTCCCACTAAAAAAATTCGAGCGAATTATAATAAAATAATAATAAAAACAATAATAATGTATTTATTTTTTAGAATTAATGAGACAATTGAGCCTGACCGTTCTGACAAAGTTTATTAATATTCAATACTAATGTTGAAAGCTTTAATCGTAGATCTCCCATTTTTGAAATTTGTAGTCTATTTATTTTTTTTCAGTAAGTCTAAACCCGCATACTGCTAAATAAGAAGATGGAAATGGCAACAAAGCAATCCTAGCAAAAGTAGTTAAAATCGGATTAAAATTTTGTAAATGTGCAAATTTGGCATTTTGCATATACTCATCAATTTAGTTAAATTTGAATTCAATAGACCACGATCATTAAAAGTATATTTGTTTTTTGTCATTCTAATAATTTAATAATACAATTAATTGTTTCAAGTATAACATACCCACTTATAAACCTGAGAATATTGTATAAAATAATTAATAATTATATAATTAACAATAAATTAATCTAGTTTCATAATCCTATAAAATTGTAATATTTCCTAGGCCCCACCAAATTTCCAATGTCCCACCAAAAATTTCGTCATAACCCACCAGTGGGGCCTGGCCCCACGGTTGGGAAACACTGATCTACAACGTCAAATAAAATATTTAACAACAAAAAATTGAATTTTAAAAATTTTATCAAAATTTAAAAATGCTTTATATACAACCATTCTTTTTAAATAATTAGAGCATGCATGCATATCTGCCATGTAGTTAAAAATCAATAATCACCAATAATTACGATACTGAAATATACTTTTCTCTTTTATATTTAATATATATTACCAAAATAAACATTTAAATAGTGCAACGGCTCAACTATTCCTCTTAATTTTATTAGCATAATCTAATAAAAAAATAACAAAATTAACAATGTGTACTAAATTCATATACATGTATTAAAAAATAACCTCTAAATTTGTGTACCCATTAAAAGGGATTTGACCATTAACAATTTCAATTATAGTTGTACCAAAACTATATACATCACTGCTTGCGTTATAACCATTTACAGATTGTTGAATAATTTCAGGACTAGCCCAGTTAATGTAACTGCCGTACATATTAGGAAAATTATAAATTTTTTCCTGTTTCACTCCATGACTATCACACATGGATATCGCTCTTTTAAAATTTGTTAAACAAACTCTACCTGTACTCGAAATCATTATATTTCTGGAACAAATACATCTATATAAAGTAATAATTTAATTAAAATATTAAAAAGTGAATTAATAATTTACCTGTGAACGATGTTGCAATATTCTAAATAAATTAAAGCCCTTGAAACTTGATAAATAATATTAAGTATAATATTGAATGGAACATCTTTTTTTATTAATTTCGAATTCTTTAAAATGACAATAGTGTGGACAGAACCTAAATTAAAATAATGACAAACTATATTATTTATAATTAGTGGTCAATATATTCCCTTACTTATATAAAAATGAATGTGTGTGTGTAACAATTTATTGAAAAAATTGACAGACGCAGCATTTAATAAACAACAATTTCTACCGTTTCTTCCAAGACGTGTTTTTATAAATTTTTCAGTTTCAAAAGTTGAGTCGACTTCGGGATCAAAAACCCAATTTTCCCTTTTGTTAAACAAAAATCAGCTCAAAATTTTAATAAAAGTTACATTCTGGAACTCGTTTTAAAAGCATTAACATTGTGGTTAATCTCAACCTCAGAAACAAATATCTTCATGGTCAAAATCACAAATTACCCTTTGTTTTAAAAATGAAACATACCCTAAAAATTTTTTAAACATACATTCTGGGATAACTTTTAAAATCATAAAGATTATCATAAATGGAAACATCAAAAAAATAATTTTCACGATCAAAACTCCACATTACCATTTTGTTTAAATAAAAACAGCCCTAGAATTTAAAACAAACTACAGATGGTACAGTTGTATCCTGCTCAGACACACAAAAAATTTCAAACTGAATAAGTGACGCCTTCACGGTCAAAAAAGTACTTTAATATTCATTTTTTTTTATTTCGAAACTATTTTATTAATACATAAATTTGAAATAATTAATGGTCCTACCATTAAAAAAAACGATTATTCTGATAGAGCTTATTCCATTTGATATTAATACAAAATTGCAACTCCAAAAGTCGATTCATTCCCGGTAAAAAATTATTTTTAATATATTATCAACCAATATTTTTCAAATGTTGGATTAAAATTAAAAATGCAAAAGAAAAATAATCATCCTACAATTTCAAAAAAAATGTGCATTGAACGTCTACACACTTCCAATAAATAAATATGAGTGGAAATCTATATGCAGTATATATGATATATTAGGGCTGTTCATTTTTTACAAAATTTTCGATTCGAAAAAAATCCACCCCTACATTGAAGAGGGTACTTTAAAACCCATAAAAATAAAATTTTAAAAAAAATGACCATAAAAATGTGTACCCTTTTTGAATTTTAAGGTTTTCGCGCGCTTTTTCCCCTTTTTCTTAATTGGCGCCATTTTTTTTTTAAAGATGGATATAAATTAAAGTATGACCCACTAAGACATATACCAAATTTAAACATAAAAATTTTAATATTTAACCTCACAGGGTGTTTTTTCCTTAAAAAGGGGTTTTTGTAATATTAGACAAATTTAAAAATACTAACATTTATAATAAGATAAATTTATTTTAAATATGAAAATCTGAGTGTCCCATGTTGAAATTCAGTTATTAACGTTTTAAACACATTTTAATGAAAAAAAGTAATATGAACTCTCTATAAGCCAAGCTAAAAAATTGAACTGTGTTTGTTCTAATATATTAATTTTTATAATTTTTGTATGACGATATGTAAAATGTTATGCAGATTCGAGGCAATTGAGTGGTCTTTTTTGTATTATTAGTTTCTTCGTTTTAATTAATTAAAATCAGGAAAAAAACG
>LWCA01000929.1:0-15138 GCA_001642005.1 Intoshia linei | reverse complement strand
ATGAAGAAATACAGTTATCCCTATCTGAAGATTGATGATTAATCTTCTGATATACCTTTATATGTATTGTAGTATACTAGAGATTTAACAATTTATATTTTGTTTTACCTGCAAAAATTAAATTTGAATTTAGAGGTTGCTCAACAGATTAAAGAAATAATATCTGAAAAAAGAAAACCAAAAGAGCCTAAAAATGAAAAAATAACAAATAAAGGTAAAAATATTGAAAAGATATAAATTAAAACTATTCAATATAGATACATTCCATGACAGACGACAAGGAGAATCTATTGGTATTGTAGACTTTATATTTAATAAATTATTAAATAGTTGCATACAATACACGAAGACTCTACGTTGGTAAATTTACGTGTGAAGTTACTGTGGATATGATTAAAGAACTAGCAAGTGATATCAAATATGCCATTATATTGGGGAAAAAGATACCAAACAGACAATCGT
Organism: Intoshia linei; assembly: GCA_001642005.1. Classification (NCBI taxonomy): domain Eukaryota; kingdom Metazoa; phylum Orthonectida; family Rhopaluridae; genus Intoshia; species Intoshia linei. The sequence continues at coordinate 14,676 of LWCA01000929.1, read as the reverse complement.
ATATTTTCGGTTATTAATTTACTTAATTTAAAAAATTAGTTGTTACGCATTCATTGATTTTGAAGATGCAAAAACAGCCAAAAAAAATTACAAAACATTGCAAAAGAAAAAGTTGCAAGATAAGCCACTGACAATAAATTTTGTAAATTCACTTGATAAAGACAGTTGTCGACAGTTTTTATTTTGTTATTAATATTTTAGATTATAATAAGAAACGTTTGTTTGTTGGTAGATTTTCAAAGCCCACTACTTTGGCACAAATAAAAAAAATTCTTGGACCGAAATTAGAATATGAACCTCAAATGAAACAAAATACTCCAAATTTGAGTTATAGCTTTATTGATTTCCCCTCAGAGGAGGCTGCAAAAGAAGTTCTTGATAAACATGATAGAAATACACAATTTTTCATATATTATGCCAAGATTTTTAGAGATTTTGATCATTCAGGTACCATTTGTCATTATGATATTATATTTAATATTAGCTACAAAAGAGTCAGCAAAATCAGAAAAGGGTATTTTATTTTTGTCTAAAACTTTCCACATTGATTTTTCATTAAATTGATAATTTTATTTTAGTTAAGCATAAACCAAAAGAAAGTGTAGAAAAGAAAGTTGAAACAAGTAATTTATATACTTGTTTATATTTAATTAGATCCTTACTATTAACAATTTTTTTTACAATTAATTAATTGTTTAGAAGTTGATATCGTTATTACTCCAAAGGCAAACAAAAATGTTAAAAAGAGATCTATCGATAAAAGTAATAAAATTATTCAATAGTTTTTGATGATATTGTTTAGTATCAAAAGAAACTACTAAGAATGTGAATAATGGTAATTGAAATTATATCTTGAATGACTATTTATACTTATTTAGTAGGTAAAAGTGGAAAATCTCCTGCAAAGAAAATGAAAAAATTTAATAAAAAAAAGAATATTGTAAAAAAATAATTAAATATTACACGTGAATGAATGCTTTCAGTAAATTCAATAGTCTAGTTTTAATGCATTTTAATCATTTCAGTTTAATTATTTTTATTAAAATTTTGGTTTTATGTTTTTATTCTTTTTGGGATTGATTTGTCGAGTTGATTCCTCCTTCAAAACGGACGATATTTTTATTACTACCACGCATCACATTGTGAGCAGTTTTGATAAAACTGTATTTATGGATAATGGGAATATATTACTGATAGAATCGACATATTCCAAAATCAGAATTAATAATTCGAATCAGGGATTAAAACTTATAGAAATGAAAAATTCTAATTTGTTATACAATGGAATGTCCCCAAATATTTCTTATCCAACATACGATTCTGAAGTGGATGCAATTTTATGGGCAGATAATGATTTTGGTTGGTTTGTTATGTATAAAATGAATGGACAACAAATGTATTACAATTTCGACCAGAATTTTTGTATATTATATGCAAAATATATCTTCAATTTAGGGTAAATTTATGTGGCTAACTTTTTGACTGATTAAAGAATTAAATGAGTCACCTGTTGGCAGGGCTAGGGCCATATGGACCGGGCTTACAACCATGAGGACTTAGTTTTTTAATTTATGTTGAAAAATTTCTTAAGTATATAAAAATTATTGTATAATAAAATGTTCTATTAACAGTCCTAGTTATTTTTAATTTTCGATAATGAACCATCGATTAAGCAATATATAGATGCCAATTTTTTTACTACATTTTTATAGAACCGACAATTTCCATCTGGCCCTGCGTATTGATCACTAGCATTATATTTTTAACAAAAATTAGAGATATTTTCTATTTGGAGAAATACGGTAGAATCGGCTTTGCAAATGGAGAAAGTGTACTCATTGAATCGTTACAAAATATTGACAGTTTTGAAAATATGAAGATGTCTTTTTTGTATAATGAAAAAATTGAACTTTTTGTTGGGCATAAAATCAATAACGACATTTTATTCGATTATATAGTCTGTCTCCATAAATTAAACTGTGCTTCTCATTACATTGTTTTCTACAACGTGTACGATTATTTTGATTTAATAGAAGTAATTTTGTTAGCAAAACTAAATTGTTTTAACTAATGCTTAGAAAAATTTGTTTATTTATTCCAACTCTAAACTGGATATTTATAAAATGGAGAACTTTAAATGGATTAAACATACGACGTATAGTTATAATCTAAACTTTACAAATTTCTATTTTTCAAAGATATATTCAGTTGCATTTTCTCAATTTTATCAAAATATTGGTAATTTTAAAGATACATGTTATTGTAATAGTGAAGTTACTGTAACTTCACTTTAATATTAATAAACTTAGTTGAGCACGTGTATTTTATCGATAAATTATAATGTCAGATTCGGACATTAAATCTACAAGATTCCTTCAAATTTAAACACCTATATTTCATGCATTAATATTACTCATGTAGGTAGTTCTTAATAGTGGTCTATGGTCAATTTAAAAATATTCTAATTATTCTTATAAATAAAATATTAAATAGACATTCGTAAATTTTGTACATTTAATTTGACTTAGAAATTAATTTTTATCGTAAATGAGGTTTCAAAAATATTTTTATATGAAAAGCTAAGAACCACTGTAATTATACGCGTGTTCATATATCATGATAATTTTTTTACATTACATAAAAATATAATAGAAAATAACGGCAACAAAATATGCATCATTTTATTCGACTATTTGTGCATCATGCCCATGAATTTCGCTTATCGATCACCAATTTTCTTAAATTATGATGCAAAATGTGAAAAATTGATTTTCAAAAAAACTCAAAAATTACACAATGCAACATATTTTCAACCATTGCATTTAAATCATGAATCAACTAGCATTTTGGGGTTGTATAAAAATAATTTGTACATGTATAACCACCACTTTAATACAATCATTATAAAGCAAATGTTTCAAGATAATCTAATTTACGTCACTCTCAATTTTAAAATAAAAGGTTTATTTACTTTACTAAAAATGTCAATTGTAATACTTTTACCGTAATTAGATATAAATTGGATTTTCAATGAAAATACACTGTATGTATCAATAAATATACAAAATTCAATAAGGTATTACCGTTTGAGACATCAAGACCATTTTCATCAAAGTTACAACAATTTGTTCAAATTCAACTTTATAGAATGCGCCTTTTTTGAAATACCATATCATCAATATCAACACAGGTAATATTTATCATGACAAATCGTAATTATCGTTTATTATATTTCTTAGAAAAGCCGAGCCACTTTGTGGACGAAATTCGCTTCAATGTAATCTTAACGTAAGTTTTTAATATTACTTTCATTTAATTCAGGGTTTGCAACCTTTTTAATCTCGTGGGGCACTTTTTTATACTTAACAGAATACTGCCCGTTTTTTTAAATTTACACATGCTACATTTAAATTCTAACTGAAGAGAAACGGTTCTTGTATAGTCAAAAAAATAAAATCCAGGGCGATCAGAAAATTCAGTATTAAAATGATATTAATAAGCCAATTATCGTAGAAAATGTTTAAAATGGTGTTTAAAAGTTTACAAATAAATAATTTACATATTTATTCAAAGGGCCAACAAAATTATTATGTGGGCCACAGGTTGCCGACCCTAATTTAATTTATTACGAACTCTGCATAAAGTGATACATGTAGTTGACATGTATCAATTTTAGAATATTAAAATCCGTATAAATGAAAATGGTGTAATTACTTTTAAGAATGTATTGAATCAAAAATTAATTCGACGGGTGCAATTTAAAATCAAAAACGTATCGTACAAATTATATAATTCAAGTTTTGGATCTAAAATTTTCCCCGGTTTTACTAATCATATTGGTAATTTATATCTGAACATTACCATTTGTCATCACAGATAAAAGAATTATACCTCACTATTTATCAAATGAAAATGAAATTAAGACTCAGAAAATGTCAAATTCAGATAATTTCGACGAAACTGGTAATCTTTAATTTTTTTGTTAGTTTTTACACTTATTTTAAAAATTTACCGTATACAGTCTAAATCAGTGTCTCCCGATTAGATCAAAAACTATATTCCTGGCCCCGTGAGATTCAAATAAAATATAAAAAAAAATTTATCAACTTTTGTTTATTTTTAGTGTAGAATCATTAATATTTATTACAGTTTCCAGATGTTTCGAATTTATTCAAAAGTCTAGAGCCTAGACAATTATTATTATTTCAAAAACCCGACTTTTATCCCTCCATTAATAAAGTTTACCGATTTTTTTTTGAAAATAAATAAAACTTGAGAAAATGATGAGAAAAAACCTCTTATTCCAAATCTATAAAATAAAATTTATCAAATATTAACGGAAATATCCTGTTTCCAATATTATTTTGAAAAACACGATTTTACCAACGCTTAAGGAAAATATCTTGTTTCCAATATTTATTTAAAAAATCGTAGTTTATCAAAATTTTATAAGCAACAACTTCCTAATCCATTGTATTTAGTATACTCTCATGAAATTTTAAAAAACAATTATTTTGTTTTTGAAAATAGTGGAAAATATATTAAGACTTTAATAAATAAAGAGAAACATATCATTGAAGTTTATATAAATTTCTCAAATTACACAATATTGGATTTATATACTGGAATAAATGTAATATACTTTATCGATACTGAATACAGGATTTATTATTATGATGGTTTTGCAACTCACAGATTAAACTTTAATGGTAAAATATAAAATGTGTACAGGTATGCCTCGATTAACGCGGTGTTTTTTGTGTCACTTCCTCAACTAACGCGGTGAAAAATGAATTTAACCCGAATTTTAAAATATTTATAAAAAAAATTTTTTATATTTTTAATTAACATGTAATGTAAATTTAATGTATTAAGATTATTTTTGTTGGTTAATTATTTTAGAAGTCAGTCCAATATATTTTTTAAATGCAAATTAATTGTACGTTTTTCTTTACATTTACAAACATTTGATTTTATTGATTTCTTAATCTGGTTTTTTCAATAACAAACAATAATAAACAACTATTTCCTTCATTTTTTAATGATCATGAATTTTGCTTCAATTCACCCAGGGTTAGACACATTTAACGAAATTGTTTAAATTGGATAACGTGTGGGCTTGAATGAAATTAATGTCCACAATGTTGAGGAATTAATAAATTCATATTCGAACGAATTTAATAATGATGATATTATCGAATTATCAAAACAAAACGAGCTCTATCAGTTGGAAGAGGAAGAACAAAATGAATTAAAAAATATAGAGTTGCATGAATTATTTTTACAATTTGAGCTACATTATTAGATGTATCACTGTACACTGACTACACTACTGTATTAAAGGAAAAAATTGTCGAAATGGATCTGAATATATCAATAAGCACAATTGTATGTAACGGTTTGGAAAAAGGAATATATCTGAAGATATAGATAACTTATCTGATAAGACACAAAGAAAAATCCAGTTATTTTTCAAAAGTATAAAATAAACTTAAAAAATCAAACTTTCCTCGATTAACGCGGTTGAAATTCTGGCTTTATAAATTGCGTTAATTGAGGGATACCTGTATATTATACTTTATAATTGTATATATTTATTGAACTATTTCCTTTCAAATTTATTTTTTTACGTTTTACGGGTATGATGCTTTCTATGAAACGACACTAATTGTGAAACTGAATTGTTTTACTAATCATTTATTTGTTCGTAAAAGTGATCCAAATTTAATTTAATGAAAAAAACACTCATATAATTATATATTTAGATCCACATTATTCAAAAAACTTAGTATTTGACAGAATATACGCTAAAAATGATAACATTTATTTATTATTTCACAATTTATTATTCAAATTTAAAAATATAAATAATATATTAAGGTTTGATCAATATTTTAATTCAAACCAATCCATTATCAAAATTGATTTTTCTATAAAGTAATTTAAATACAATTAACTAAATTGTTGTCAACATTTAAAATTCGTTGAATAAAATGTATACAAAGTTTTAGTTTATACTTTAAATATCGAGGATCTGATTGAATTGTTATCGAGGTTGTTGATCTCTGTATGATAGATTCTAATTTTTTATTAAGGCAATTATTCCTTTATTATCAGGGCAAAATTCTTTATTGATTTTATCAGCTAGTAATTTTTCTCATAAAAAATATAAGTCACGCAACAAACTTATTTATTTTAATAAAAAAGTCCTTTTTAAGTAATGGACTAACCCAAAGGTTGGGAAGCATTTATTGCTCGAAGGCCGCACTAACGTCCCAAAACAATTTAATAAGGCCGCACCATTCTAAATAAAATCAAATACAGCAGTGCTTCTCTTGGGGGTGACTGGTCACACCAAGAGGTGAATAATTTTAGATGATTGGGGTGAATGATAAATTTTTAGCATATTTTATTAGGTTTAGTAAAATAATATGAGAAAAAACCAAAATTTTACTAATCCTTAAGGAAAAAACAGCTTTACCAATATATGTGTAAAATCCCATCTTACTTAAAGATTAATATTTTTAAAATAATATAATTATTAATTAATAAAATAATTCAAATTGTTCAGAAGGCCGAACCAAATCGTCAATAAGGCCTCATTTTCCCTATTTCTATAACATTGCAGTAACCTCTCTAACGAAAATTTTATTTTTGTGTATATAATTTAATAATTTCAACACCTACATTTAGATCGACTTTTATTCTTACTGAAGACTATATTATAAAAAACAATCTACTAAACATGTCAAATATTCCATGCTTAAATTGTTCAGATTTTGCAATTATAAATGGTACGTACTTTATGTACAATTTTTTTTTGTCAAATATTATACGATTTTATTTAAAAAGTAATATAGCAAGGCAAGTCATATAATATTTTACATTTAAAAAGAAAAAACAATTACATTTTTTGTTGTTAAGTCCAAGTATTTACGTTGTAGTACAAGTAAAAAATATTTATATTCTTATATACGGCCTACAACTTTAATTCGATTTGGCCACTCTTGTCTATCCATGGTCCTGGTTATGTGGAATTTCGCATTGTTTTAGAGCTTACTTTTGATTTTCGGCTTCGAGTGGGGTAGACTAATTAAAATGCACGTTAATTGTTTATTTTACATTTTTGTTATAGACGAAAACTTTTCTATATGTCAAAATAACCAATTAAAAATGATGACATTCCAGAACAAAACTTGGATATCTCAAAAATATAAACAAATTTCTTGCCACAAATTGGTATATCGAAAATATTTATATGTTCTCCATCACACTATGTAAATTTAAAAATGATTATTTATGTATTGCCACATGTAGCTGTAAAGACACGTTTTAATACTTTATAACATGTATTAGTGTTGGTTTAAAAGGCGAACCCTAGGGTATTCGTTAATACCAATACATTTGATGAAATCGAAATTTTACTTTATTCCCGCCATTATTCACAAAATATAACATGTTTTTAAATTATTGTTTACTATAAAATATATATAAAAAATCTATATTATCTATTATACCTGCTAAAAATTAATATTTTATAATGATTGGTTCATGTTTTAGAGAATCATGAATATTGATTTTTAGATTTTTAATATGAGTAATTAGTAATTACATATACAAAATCTACTTTTACATGATGTGTACATTTTATATTCGTATTTCTGAACCATTTTTATTATGATGAACGACATCGATGGAGATGAAGAGTATCAAAATAAAAAAAATGATTACTAAAATGTTTTTTTGATCGTGAAGGCGTCACTTTGTGAGATTGAAATTTTTTGTTTTAACTTGATATAACTATCTAATACACTTGATCCTGATTTATAGGTTTCTATATATGATATTTTTATAAATAAAAAACAAAATTTGAAAATCATCAACATCATGATAAATTGCAATTTCAAAATATTCACGGCCAAAACCCTAAATTACCCTTTTTTGTAAAAATGAAAAAGTCCGAAAATTGTATACAACATAAATTAAGATTTAAATTGACGTTTTTAAAATCATAAACAGATAACCCAAAAAGAGTATTTTCACTACCAAGTACATATTTGAAAGTGATTCGAGTCATTCTTAGGTGTCAAAATTCTAATCTCTTTTTAAATTTTTTCCAAAATAAGCACAATGTAAATAAACTACTAAAATTTAGAATTTAAATATTCCACGAATGAATCAAGTATAACTGAATTTACGGTACATATAATTTTGCTAGGTTAATAACAAAGTGTACCATTTTTTTGTTCGATAAATTTCACGTAATTTTTAAAAATATATCAAACTCGAATCGTCTGTTCACATTGGTAAGATGTAGTTAATCATTGAACAATCATATACATTTCTAATGAAAGTAATCAGGAATTATTGTAATAGTGCAATTATTAATTGAATTAAATCTTTTAGATTATACATTATATTACACGAAAAGGCCAAAGCAATATATAACAATATTTTGACATATTCAACATTTCAGATTCTTCAATTTTATCATCAAAAAAGTAATATTTTGTATAACCGCCTCCCCGTCCTTCTCAATACAAGTGTAAATATTCAAAACAGGGATGAGATGCTAAAGGGATTTTTTTCAATAATGAAATTTGCAAAAAATGGGTAACGGACCAAGTTGTATAATAGTTTAGAAAACATACTGTGCAAACTATTAATTAAAATGCAAATTTTAATTATATAAATATTCATATTATGGTGTTATTTCTTAGCATCTACAATGTAGGTCCACGTCTATTACATCTTAAATGGTCCAATTTAAAAAAAATGAAAACCCTAGCTTAAATATATGAATAAAAACATAACAAAATTGACCTCTGTCAATACATGTTATTGTATATTAAAATTTAATTTTAGAAAAAACCAATTTCAATTCAACATCTATACTAAATATTACTGTACAGGTTTTAATCATATTGGCATTCATAGTTATATCCATTGTAACAATAATAAGTTTCACGTATATGAAATTACGTTGTAAAGATGTATATATAAATGAAAGTCAAGTAAAGCCTATGGAATTATATTTTGTGCAAAACTGTTCAATAAAAAATTAATTTTACAAATTATACAAATGTATTAAATTTCTTCTCTGACTTTATAAACTTGAATATAAGCTTCAGAAAGAGTAATTAATTGAGGCACAATGGGTTTGACAATTAAATTTTCTACATCAAACCATTTTCCACTAGCTTGATGTAAATTGTGTAAATGATACGTTCCAACATCACTTTTTCCATCATGTACAATTGATCCAATCAAATCGTAAACAGTGCAACCGTGATTTTTTCTATTTTCTGTAGTTAATAACTCGCCAAAATCGACTCCAATCATGGGAAAATTTACAATTGTGGGATTTTTTTCTAATAAAAATCGTGTTTTAACAAATCTTTTGAAAACGAGTATTATGTACGGTGGTAATTTCAATATTTCAAATTTTTTGATGGAAGAATCTATATATGTTTTGTATTCTTTTTCAGTTACTCCATCAAATTTTTCTAATAAAACAGACAGTGGTACCTAAATTAATAAAAATTAAATGTGTATATTTATAGATAAAGTTTATTCGTAATACACAGCATTGGGGGTCGTCAAAATGGTTCACATGACCCGGTGCATGTATTATTTATAAATATTATATATTAATATTAACATAAATATTTTACTAAAATTACCTGTGGAATGATAACTTCTTGATTAATATCTGGAAATAGAGGAGGTGCGGGCAAATCACAAGCTAAATAGTAAAAAGGTTGAATAAACATTTCAGGCATAGAATAAGTAGTAACATCCCTTGATTTATTTTTCTTACCACCATCACGAACTGATTTAGTTTCAATTTTTCTAGAAGTAACTCGCATTATTCCACGAAAAGTGTCACTAATTATTGAATTTTGTTGACTAATCAAATCTTTATACATTTTAGCTTGAGTTTTTTTTTCCTTTTTGTTAAGCCTCAATTTCTTAGGTTTAGTAGCTCCATCATTTCTAAAAACACCTGTTTTTTTAGATTTTCCTTTTTCTAATAAAGCTTCATGAAGACTGGTTAAAAGCCAAGTAATAAAATCCACACAATCACTTTGAACAGTAAACTGGAAACGCTTCTTACTACAAAGTACTACAGCCTGCAGCATCTCATGAGGACTAACATGCGCTCGAAAATTGCGTTGATTGCAGAGTTTACGAATTAATTCTCCAAATCGTTTTAACAATAATTGGGGCATATCAGATAAAGGTTTTGTTATATCAATATAATTTGTTCTATTAATAAAAAAATCTCGAATTGGTATTATATTGCAGAATAAATGAAAAACAACATTACAATAATCATTATTTTTAATATTGTTTAATCCAGCTAATCCAGGTAGATATTTTGTATTATCGTAAGCTGTACGAAAATGTCCATTCGTAGATAATTCTTTAATCATTTTAGTTGAAAAGTGAGGATCCAAATAAAAAATGATATCTTCCAATGAACTATCATAAAATTCATAATCGTCCGGTAAGCAATAGAATCTTTTTGATTCTAAATTTAGAAATACGTGATGCATTTCTTGTACACTGTGAATGTAGGCATACGATTTTCTACCGCGACCTTGAAAATATTTCCCGCAAACTAAGCAAGCGTAAACATTTGTCTAAATTTGAGAATTATAAAAATGGATTATAAAAAAATATTAAGAATGCGTTAAGACTTACATGTGATAAAGAAATACTGCATAATTTTTTGAAATCAAAGTCGAGGATGGATCTATTAATAGTATCTAAATATGGACAATTTTTTAAATTTTCTTTTTTTTGGATTTCCATTTTAATTTAATATCAGCATAAACATAACTTTTTTCAATTACAAAAGTTTATGTTTAAGTCAAAATAAAGTTGATTGAATTGCATTATCGTTAATAAGTGTGGATTTATCATTTTATAATTAGTTTTTGTTACCTTAAAATATCATCTATAATTTAAATCAAAAATTATGGAGGCAAAGAAACAACTTAGAAAGCAAAGATTTTTCGAAAAAGTGACGGTATTTTACAACTTTTACAGTTGAATATATTTTATATAGAATTTATTTTCTTCTTATGGGACAATAATTATTGTTGATATTACTCATGTGTCTGCTGTTCAAATGCAAGCAACGAGAAGAGGGTTAAGTAAACATTTAAATGTTAACGAAAAAAATACGGCTGGTAAATTTAAACATTTCCTTTGTTTCATACACATAAATTAGAATTACTTTGTGGAAAAAACAGTTTAATCGCTAAAGCTATTAGTCTGATGGATATACCAGATTTGGTCAATTTGGTTCCCCATATAAAGAATAATGTTGCGTTAGTTTTTACTAGTGGAGATGTTAAATCTGTTATTGACAAATGTACAGAAAATAAAGTAATTTTATAATATAGATTTATCAGTTTTTATGTAGGTTCCTGCAGCAGCAAAAGTTGGGTCCATAGCTCCGATTGATGTTGTTTTGCCTAAACAAGCTACAACAATTTCTCCCAATCATACAGCTTTCTTTCAAAATCTCAGAGTAAATACAAAAATTACTAAAGGATGTATTGAAATTATGGTAATTATCTTTCTTTATTTAAATGTTAACACATTTTATAGGAAGATTTCAATATTATTAAGAAGGGTGCAATTATTGGTGCAAATGAAGTAGCTTTACTGAAAATGATGGATATTTGTCCTTTCACTTATGGAATTGTCCCCATTAGTGGTATGTTTTAATATATTTTTGTTTTTTTTTTGTTTTTATATTTCAACTATTTTAGTTTACGATACGGGTTATGTATACGACCACAGTGTGTATTATGTTACCGAAGAGGAATATGAAGCCAAGATTCAAAGTGTAAGATTTAGATTTTTTATATTTACAAAAAATTAGGGATTGAAAAATATTTGTGCAGTTTCCTTGGCGATAGATCATCCTACAGCTGTTTCAGTACCTTACAGCATCGTTTCTGCGTTCAAAAATGTTTTGGCAGTAGCTCTTGAAACTGGTATAGACATTAAAGAAGTCAAAGAGGTATTTTAATGTTAATTTTACATTTGCACCTTTAATTCAGATTAAAGATTATTTGGATAACCCAGATAAATATGCTGTAGCTGCTCCTGTACAGGCTACTGCCGTAGCAGAAGTAACAAAAACGGAAGTTGTGGAAGAAGAAGAGTCCGATGAAGATATGGGATTCGGCTTATTCGATTAATGTAAATATTACTTATTGTACTTGAATACAATTTCATATTTACTTTACTTTTAATATGCACTGATATTTCATTAACTAAAGTGAGTATACGTTACTTTGCAGAAAATCTTCATCTTTGTTGTTTGATATTAACCGCGATCTGCGAAAACAAATTTACTTTTATATGTAGATTAATGAAATATTATATGAATGAATCCTCAAAGACTTACAGCGACCACTGTAGTTTCAAAAAGACAATGTTCGTTAATCAAGTCATTAAATGTGGAAACTTTAATTTGTTTGGTTCCTATAAATGACTTGCAGAAATCTTTTTAATTAAAAATTTTTTAACTGATGAATATCAAAAGGGGACTCCAGTGTTTTTCAGCTTAAAGTTTAACTAGTTTAAACATAGTAGTTTCTCAATTACTATATTTGGTCAATTAAATTTAAATAATTTTTTTGTGGTTTTTATAAACTAAAAATGGTTTGATACCACAAATGCACGATATAATATTACGTGGTAGTTCGATATCAGTTATGTGTTGAATGGTTCATTTTACTTTCTTAAAATGAATACACCATCTATCAGTTTTCTTAATTAGTAGATTTCGATAAATTCTTATATAAAGTAATTTAGTTAAAAAGTATGTCTGTTTATTTAAGACAGTAATAGGCGTAGGATTTTAAGAATACCCATTTCTATTACAGTTTTTTGAGGGTGATGTTTCATCACAAATTTCATTTTCAGATATTGATTCTTTAATAGTGAAAAACCGCAATTATCTTTTTTAAAATTCAAACGAGTCCAAGAATTATAAAAAATACACAATCAGATAAAGATTTTAAAATCATCAACATGATAAATTTCAAAAAATTATCTTCACGGCTAAAACCGAAAATTACCCTTTTTTGTAAAAATGAAAAAAGTCCTAGAATTTTAACAAAAATTGTGGAATAGGTTTTAAAATCATCAACATTATTATAAATCTCAAACCTAAAAAAGTTTATTTTCACGATTAAAACACCCAATTACCCTTTTTTTAAAAAATTAAAATAGTCCTAGAATTTAAAAAAATTTTAGTTGATACAGTTATATCCGGTTAACATAAAACATTTCAATTTGACAAAGTGAGGCGGTTACAGTCAAAAAACCACTTTAGTTTTATTTTTTTATATTTGAAATAATTAACGGTCCTACAATTAAAAAAAAATATTATTCTGATACAGCTTATTCTACTTGATATAAATACACAATTTCAACCCCACAAATCTACGCATTCCCGATATAAAATACAACTATATGTTATTATCATTTATATATGTATACTATACAATGTTGTTAAAATTGACCGGAAATATGTTTTTAAAGAACTAAATCTGTTAATTATAATTATGTCAATAATTATTGATACTTTTTTTATACTCTTTACACAAATGTTAACAAAATTAAATGGGAATAATTCACATTAAAATGTAAAATAACAAGACCATGGTGAAACAAGTTTAGAATTAACTCCTTTAAATAATTGATAATAGTGTATGTAGCACTTTTAAGATAAGATTTTATCATTGAATTTATTTTTTGGTAGTATTAAAAAAGTCTACCCTCGACAAAGCTATGGGCTATTAATAAGTAGTACGTAACAGTAAACCCAGTTATCAATATATTCGCTTCACCTAGAGCAGTAGTTACCGATTGGAGGGCCCTGGGTCTAAAACTATAGCCTTGGGTTCTTGTGAGATTCAAATAAATTATAAAAACAATTTTATCAACTTTTATTAATTTTAGAATTTTTAATATTAATTACAGAGTTGCCAAATATTGTGAATTTATCCTAAAGCTTAGTTGACCGCTACTTTATTATTTCAAAAATCTTATTTTTTTTAAAATCCGATTTTATCAAATCTTATGAGGGACAACCTTTAATTTTTTCATAAATGTTGTATATTTCATGTTTCCTTTGGCGTCAAAAAATACATTTTCAAATGACCTAGAGGTATATACCGTACTGAATTGGGTAATAAAAATATTTTGTGTTAAAAAAAGAGTTTAATAACCACTGGCTAATTCTATACTTATCAACATTTTCCTAAATTGTATATTTCACATTTGAAAATGAAAATCCCGTTACAGGAACAAGTTATCTTTAAAGTATCTATCAGTAATAAATCAATTCTCTTGTAGTTTTATTTAATGACTGACAAAACAGATATTCCTCATTAATATTATTATGCACAACATATCTTGAAAACACATAAGTAGACTCGAAGTTCAACTTGAAGTTCGATAACTTCTGCTAAATTTTTAATGCTTTTACGGAGGAATTGATTTAAGTGTCCCATTTTGTTTTTCGCCAAGTTCTGCAATGTTAAGAGTACAGGGTTTCATCTTCGGTCATCAGGGTTCGTTAAGAATATCATCAACGTTTCCGATGGTATGATGCTTTTTTTGTTTAGAAAACATGTAAGCAAC